>VCJB01000143.1:0-15525 GCA_024140155.1 Backusella parvicylindrica | reverse complement strand
TTTTTTTTTTTTTTTTTTTTTTTTTTTTTTTTTTTTTTTTTTTTTTTTTTTTTTTTTTTTCAGAGATGGAGCTTCATAAATTAGGTCGTGAGAAATCACAACTATCAGAAAAACATCAAGCTGTCAGCATTGTCGGTTAGTGTTCAAGATTGATCATTTAATTACTTAGCAACTAAATCACCCCTCCCCTTTATTTTCTTTTAGATGAACTTGAGCATGAAGATGTAAGCTTCAGCCATGGTGTTGAACGTGATGAAAAAGGTGGATCTGCCTTCTTGGCTTACTTTAATGTGGTTTGTGTAGTTGCAGGCACTGGTGCTCTGTCATTACCCTATGCTTTAAAGCAAGGTGGCTGGATAGGTAATACAATATGATACGTTGTTTTATATATATATAGAAATAAAAGACTAAATTTTGATTGGTAAAAAATAATAATAATAGGTCTTCTTATTCTTTTCCTTGCCTGGGCATTTTCGACTTGTAAGTAAAACATAAAGTCAATAATGTTAACGTATGTTAATTTTATTATTGTTATTGTTATTATTGCTTTTATAATATATAGACTCTGGTGTTATTTTAATTCGTTGTCTTTATTACAATGGTCGTACTCGTCTTTCTTCCTATGAAGAAGTCGCACAAGCAGCATTCGGTAAAATCGGTGCTTGGATTTCGTTTTTCTTTACTGCAATTACTTTAATTGGTGTTCCTGTATTGTATCTTTTACTTGCAGGTCAAAACCTTCACCAAGTCTGTATGGGAACAAAAGCTGAATTGACCTTCCCTATTTGGGTCATCATCTGTACTGCTATTGTCACTGTTCCTTTCATTTTCTTCAAATCAATGAAAGAAGTAGGCGTTTTGAGTGGTTTCGGTATGATGGCAACTGTAATCGTTGTCTTTATTTGCCTTGTTATGGCATTGAAGGATAAACCTAATTATGTCAATGTTGAACATGATCCTGTCATTTGGTCAGAATTCCCTATTGCCCTCAGTTCAATCACATTTAGTTTTGGTAAAGTTGCATATTTGACATTAAATAGTTTAAAAATGAGCAAAAATGATGTAATAAACAAATGGGCAGTAATTGATCTAACATTTTTTTTTTAGGTGGTAATCCGGTCTATGCACACGTCGAAGCTGGTATGAAAAACCCCAAGAAATGGAACACTGTTGTAATTAGTGCACTTTCAACCTGTTGCGCATTATACATGTTGATTGCTATTCCAGGTTATTACGTGTATGGTGTTGAAACAACCTCACCCATTTACAACAATATCCCCGAAGGAGCGGCTCAAACAGCATCTATTATTATCATTACTATACACGTGATTTTAGCTTGTCCTATCCTCATGACGTCGTTCTCCCTCAGCTTGGAAAAGATTTTTGGCATTTCCACCTTCAACCACTCTCGTCCCATCGAATTCCTCCTTCGCTTTTTGCTTAGAGTTACTTTGGTCGTTGTTATTGCTGTCATTGCCATTTATGTGCCCTTCTTTGGTGACTTTTTGTCACTCTTGGGTGCTTTCAGTAACTGTGCATTGATCTTGATCTTCCCTGTCATGTTCTATCTCAAATTGACTGGATGGCGCAACAAGCATTTCCTCGAATTGATCCTTTGTTTCTTCGTCGTCTTGCTCGGTATTGTTGGTTTGATCTTTGGTACAAAGAGTGCTATTGAAGCCTTGAAGGCTGATTTCCAAAACTATTAAGAAAAGTAAACACACATGCACAACAATAATGCATATAGAACTATATATTTATTTTTTATGATTTTACTTAATATTTCATGTCCTAATTTAGAACAGTCAATAAAATCAAATAATTAACACGCTAAAATAGAAATACATAGCGAAAACATATATGAAAACATCCTCAAGAAAGTATAAATAATGATATTGTTTGGAAATAGGATTCTTTATTTATATTTCTCATTTATTTTTACATAAAAAATATATATAAATACTAAGATTTTACCTTTTAATAAAAATGCCCAGACTTTACAAATGCAACAACGAAAATTGTATGTACTCCTCGTATGTACCATCAGAGATAAAGGAGCATCAGACCCAATGTTTCAGAAAAAGAATGAGGTTATTTGGTGAGTACAATGGTTCTCAATCGGTATGACTAGGTGAAAGTTAAAATCAATAATTGCATATAAATAAACGATATCTGAATTATATTTTTATAAATGGACATTGAATAAAATACTAATAGTAATTTTTACTTGTTTTCCTTCCAATTGTGCATTGTATATGTATAAAATATATCACTAACTGCTAAGTACATGAAAGCTATTCGGATTATACGAAATTTAAAAAACAAAAATATCGAGTGATACGTTCCTAATAAGAACCCAAGATATATATTTTAAACATTTTACAGCAATATGTCCTAACCATAACTATAAAAAAATATGTAGGAATCAAATGATCCCGCTCTTTTTTTTTTTTTTGTTACCTGATAACAGATAAGTTTTATGTGTTTGCTGATAAAGTGTTGCTAAGAATAATGACATACATAGTAGGTATTTGATTTTATGTACTACATTCTCCATTCATTAGGTAAGTGAGGTTATAAATAGATTACATAGTAAGTATGTGTAGCTATGTATAGCTATGTGTAAAAAAAAAAAATCAAGAGCACATTTAGTAAAGCATTTAAATTTTCATGAGATTCAAATTGCTTAGATCCTATATTATTTTTTTATGGCATTATCAAATATGCTTGTAATGTATATCAATTTTAATCGTAATATGTCCTTAATGATGAAATGTATTTATTTCAAAGTATGATATAAAACACATGATATAATATGCTCTTATCTATCTTTCTTTAAATGAAAGTAACCAATGGTCATAGTCATTAATAACTTAACTTTTTAAATTTTAATTAATTTTAGTTAATTCTCTTAATGATGTATTTTATATTTTTTTTTCTTTATTATTATTATTATTATTATTATTATTATTATTGTTCGAGATCTTTAATATATTCTGTATTCTGCATTTCTAAGAAACTCTATAAAATCCTGATATTAGTTGATATATTTCTTTATTTGAGAATCAAAAGACGTAAATAAAATATAGTTCATTGGTTTTTTGGTAGTGTGGTACTAATCCCAGCAAAATTTAGTATCAATTAATATTTCCAACCATTCTATCAAATTGTTTATGAATTTGATTATGGCGTGTGGTATCATTGGCACTGGTTTAGTTTCCATCACTTGACTTTTAATGGTACCTTGTATTCATCTATATTTTTCATAATTATATCATTCTAAACTTTAATATGATTGGCAAGGTACGATCTTCTACTGAATGGTTTTTTCCTTTTTTGAACTTAGTGAGTTATGATGGCTTGATTAATTTCTTAATTTGGTAAATTGTGTTATCGAGGCTTTGAAGGCTGGTTTCTAATAAAATAATAAAACGAAAGAAGACAAACATATATATAGAGGGTATATCATTATTTTTATTATTTGAAGGAAACTAATTTATTGATATGAAGTGATTGCTGCTATAGCAGCATTGAAAGAGCGAGATATTTTCATATTTTTTTTTGTGAATCAGACTGTATTTTTTTTATCCAAATTTGTAAGCATTTGTATATGTGGCTGACCTATTTTTGTATTTTTTTTGTAACACTCGACTCCTTTTTTTTGAAGCTATGCAGATCGTAATACAAAAAAAAAAAGCGTGTGTGAGAGTGAATGATAGACAGAGAGAGAAAGCGGAAGAAAGAGATGATAAACCCTTTTTGAATGTTAAATTGCGTTTGAATTAATTATTAAAAATAGGGGTGAATTAGTTTGCTGTTAAAGAAAAGAAAAGATAAACAAGAGGAGGGAATAAAATAATTAAAAGTAATATTGTTTTTATTTTTAGACTTTCTCTTCAACTAAGTCCTGTTTGGTCTATCTTTTTTGCCATCTTTTGTTAAATATTAAAAGTGGAGTAGTGCCAAACAGCTGGAAATAAACAAATAATAAAAATGTTATTATTATTAATGTCAATTTTTTATTTTTCCCCTTTTTTTTATTTTTATTTTTACTTTTGCTTTTGCTTTTGCTTTTACTTTCTCTCTTTATTTCTTTCTCTTTTCTTTCTTCTCCTCCCTTCCCCTTTCCTTCTTCTTTTCCCTTTTTTTCTTTTATGTTCTCACTTAGTCTAAGTCAAACTAGAAAATACAAGGAAAAGAAGCACCTCTATAGAAGGTCTTCATTGCCTCATTCAAGATGGCTTAAATTACTGCTCATCTTAATGGCGCTGGTTTTTCTATTCGCTTATATTCCACTTTTGCACTTTATTAGAAATACACCTGATTTGACTCCTCGTAACTATAATATTGTTCGTGATCAAATCATACTCTATCGAATCATAGGCAACGATCTACCTCCCCGTCACAAAGAGGGCCAAACACTATCTAATTTACAGTTCATCCTTGATCATGAACCTAGTTTCCCAGATACAAAAAAGATCTTTTTACTTAATCGCATCATCGATCCCGTCAGTGAACATGCTATTATACGTCTATTAAACGAATACAACATGGAGTATATTCGTATACCGTTTATACAGCATGAATACGAACAACTTGACTTTAAATTAGAAGATTTTCCTAATCCAGATTTTTTACACTCTGATGACTATCGTCGTTATTCTAAAGTTTCAAAACTTCGAGTACTAGATTATACTTATCATTCAAAAAATTTATATGCAATGAATAATGTAATGTTTGTTTTTAAATGAAAAAAAGAAAGAAGGAACTAAACAAATATGTATATTTTTTATTGTTATTGTTATTATTGTCATGTACATTAATGATATTATAGAATGGTGGACGTAATACAGCTATTCAGCATGGTCGCAGTATACCCAATGCCAAGTGGATCATGCCATTCGATGGCAATTGCTATCTGAGTCTAAATGGATTCAAGGAGATTAAAACTCAATTAGAACGACATGGTAAAGACACTAAATATTTTGTCGTACCAATGACTCGACTTTTGAATAATTCAGTACTTCTCAACAACCTCGATGAAAGACCAAAGACACCCGAAGAGCCGCAGATCATATTTCGACATGATTCAGTTGAAGAGTATAATCTTAATATGCGATATGGCCGAAGAAGCAAGGTAATTTCATTTCCCTTTTTAAGAAATTACTATTTTATTATTGTTATTATTATTGTTTATTTATATTTGTTTTAATATTTTATTTTGTATTATATTATATATTTCAGTTAGAGCTACTGTGGCGCCTCGGAGCACTAGAGAACCGTCGCCTAAATAGACCCACTGTGCCATGGGAACCCATGGAAAGACCTTATAGTAAGGATAAAGGAAACTTCAAGAATATTGGCTGGGTTTTCCGCCTCTTTTCTGGAAATCAGCAACAAGAGGAAAACAAAAAGGAAGCATCCTCAATACGCGCATTCAATCGATTATTGGCTATTCAATCTTCATTGGATAGTCTCGATGAAAATATTGCTAGACACACTTTCCATCATGATCGCTTGTTTTTGTTCAACGAAAATACAATGACCCAATCACGATACAGCTATTGGACAAAGAAAGACTACATACAGAATACATATCAACGATTGGAGAAGGATGCGGAGGAAGTATGGGAACTTACTCAGCAAAAGCTGACTCAAATGAACGGACCTCCTTTTGATAATGTACCCGAAAAAGAAGAACTTGGTCCGCTCTCCAAAAATGTCACGCTTTTAACCCTGGCACACCATTTCTTGGGCAATGAAAAGTATGGTAAAGCCGCGGCTAATCTAATAAGAGTTCATTTTTTGAATGAGTATGCTGTTGAGGATGAAGACGAATATACTTCTGCTCGCCGTATTCCTGATGATAGTCATCTCTTGGATTTCTTATCTGATCAAGGCTACTCCTTCCCAAGTCAGAGTCGTGTATCTCGTGTGGTTTCTAAATATAATCGTCACCGTATCTTGAACACATCAGATTTAACAAAAACTGATATAACAGCATTACTTGACTCAATCCGTATGCTGGGTCGTATGCAAGCCCTAACGCATAAAGAATATATTGACCTCCAGGGCATCATATCGGAGTTCCTTGAATATCTTGTCACTTCACCAACTGGTATTCACCTTGCTCAAATGACTGATCACCGTGGTGCCTTGTATGATCTACAAGTGATTGCAATGGCTGCATTTACAGATGACGTAAGACTCTTTCTACGCGTAGCAAATCGTTGCCGTATGCGCATTGGAAAGCAGTTTACATCTGATGGAGAACAACAGCACGAAGAAAGTTGGGTTCGCACTCGTCTCTTATCAGGTGTATCTAAAGACGATTCATTTGAAGAATGGCGTGCAGTACTACACTACCAGACACTTAATTTACAATATTGGACACTCTTAGCTAGGGGTATTCAAAATTCAGGTATTGCCAAGGATATCTGGTATTATACAGCAAAAAACCAAGGCAGCATTTCTCACGCGGTTGTGACACATCTGAAAAAGTATGCAGATCGCTTACCGTTACTCAGCAAGGAAGATGCCAATTTTGTAAAATCTCGGTTACAGCCACTCGCTCATATGGCTCTTGATGCCTTTAGTACAGAAGATACAAATTTCAAATGGCTACTTGAACACAAAAGCAACTTTGGAACGAAATGGGACTATTTAGAGCAAGATAGTTCAAGCTACATGAAGGAGGATGCAATCAAGGGTAGGTTGGGCACACCGCCTTACTGGATGCTTACCTTGGCTTCTGAAGATGTAAATAAAATAAAGTAAAATATTTCCTTTTGTTATTATTATTTATTATTATACCTCATTTTTTATTTTTATTTTTTTTGATATTATATTTTTATCATTGGAAACCTGTATTTGTTTTTCTCTTTAATAAACGCATATAAATGTCCTTTTTTGATTAAAAGGTATAATTTTGGTAGATCCGATAATCCCTACTCAATGTTCTAAATTTATAAAATGCCTCAAAAAAAGATAAAGTTAAATATAAAAGACTTGTTTACGGGTAAAAGGAACCTATTTTTAATAGTCAATGGATATAAATAATACGATATGCATTTTCAATCTTTATGAAAAGCAGTGCCTGTGAAAATCTTTTTAGCACATCCTGCGCGAATAACAAAATCAACAAAAGGCTCTCTGTTGCATTATATATATATATAATATATATATATTTTTTTTTCTTTTTATACGGCTTATTTAGGCGACTACCGTTGTACACACCACCAAAATAAACATGGTAGGTGTTCATTGCTTTACGATCAAAATTAATATCACCCAAATACGAAACTTGCACAGCAAATTCTAAAAAAAAAAGATATAGTCAAATTAATTAGTATGACGAGATAATAAAATTCTCAATATAATCATTTTCGCCGTGATAGAATCATCGCGTAGACTAGCAGATTGAGTTGCTTTTTTTAAAAGTGCCACCATGGTAGACAAGTGTCATTCTGATTCGGCCATGGTAAGACCACGTATAGATAATGCAAAGCAAGCCATCACATTCAAGCAAAGTCCACCGAATGAAAGGTTGTCCATCTTGTATTTAGAAAACAAAGTCTTTGTTAGTTCCAAATCTGCTTCAGGAACAATTTGCAATAGCCAAATACTAATGAGGTGATAGCTGAAATTTACCGTTTGTGCCACTGAGCCAGTTCTTTAAGACTTGATTTGGGCTGAAGATTGGACCGATCCTTAATTTTACCATGTTCAATATGAACATGACGAAATGCCACTTGTCATCCATCCCTTTTGTTCCACCCACATTGATTAGAATGATATTTAAACTCGAAATGGTTTGGGTTCTTCAAATTCAGCACCCGTACAAGTTTCGGTTTCATTTTTACTAAACTCTAAATCGTAGGGTATCAATTATATATTTTAAACGGGCATATTTGCGATTAGTGCGATCCTCATAATCTTCCTGGGTGACCATAATAACTTCAGCACACTTGGTAACCAGATCAGCTGAGGTATATCCTACAATATTGGCAGGAAGAGGATAAGTTTTATTTTTTTTATTTTTTTATTACCATGAGTCGTACCTATAACATCACCAATAGTTGTGATAGCCTATCACTTTCTTATCCTCATTGATGACAATATATCCTAGATCATGAACATAAATATCTACGTCGTTTTTAGGAGAGACTGCAATAGCAATCTTGACTGTACATAGTAGATAATTGGAGGTCATAAAGCGGTTCTTAGTTCTTCATGGCGCCACCAGCAACATGCTTATCTGGCTAACCAGGTTTCATGATACACAGAAATGTGAAGTGCAAAGTGTTTCATCAACTTGTTACCAAGATGTTACATTTGAGGCTGAATATCAGAAATTTGTGTAACGAGACTAACGATAATGTTACGATTAGTATCATCACAGACGACCAAGGTACTCCAAAAGCGCACGGTTGATCTCTCAGATAGTGATACGAAGATTCCTTTTTAAGTGTACTGTGTAATTGAAATGCTTGACGTGATTGTCACTTTAATTGTACCATTAGTCTAAGTGTTTGCTAGTTCAGCTATTTCAAATCCATTGTTTCGATGTTGCAAATACCATCAGTTATACGATCGCGAATCATAAAACGAAAGGCTTTATCAAGAACCCATTTTCTTCCGCTTTTCCTTTAGATCTCTGTCACCGTGGACAAATGAACTATGGTATTTCAATAGTATTCCATGAATTTCTCATATTACCCCCCTGTGAATTCGTCAGTTTTGATTTCTCTTCTCCAGTTGATTATTTCACACCTAGAGATTTCTATAAATGCTAGATGTCATTTCTCCAAGACCTGTTTTATAAACCATCATCATCTTGATTATTGCCCAAACTCCAAACTGACCAATTGATTGGTACCAAGTACTTCAAGTTTTGCATTCAACAGTTAATTAAAACGGTTATAAAAGATAGCATCATCTGTCCTTGACCAGCAATCCTTATCACCCCATATCAAAAACTGAAAAATCAGCATCTACACTGCTGGTATTACCCCAAATGAAGCCGTTTAATGTTTTTAACACAGTCGTACGTATTTGAGAGAAACTCACCCTGACCTGCTGTAGAACATATCAAAAAAAATACTGAGGTTACATAGACATTACCAATAATCATGGTATAGAGGTCGAGGTCCTTCTTTTGCTTGAATTATCAGTATCGATTATGAACACATCTTTCTCCCCGAAAACTCACATGATGCACACCGATTGCCCTAAATTGCATCCCCCCAATCCAATGAACCAAAAGGGGGGGGGGTTTGATAAAGGGGAGGGAGATCTTTTTATTATCTAACATCAAATTTTCAGATACCGAAGTCAATATATTGATTGGCAGTTTGTAAGATAATATGTGGATCTTGATTTCTTGTCTTCAGTAACCCACTACTATGTAAAAAGAACAAAAGACCGCGCATGAATTCGACAGTTATCAATAAAATCGATCACGTTGCTGCATATGTGACAAAGAAACGATCATAACTGTTGGACTTGGGTTTCTAATCATTTTGGGGGAAATATACAGAATGATCTTTGACAAACATTTGTTAGAAAATTTCTGTCTTTTTATTTTTATTTTTTTTTCTGTTTAACGTGATGGAATCTGGTACCTGAATTTCATCACAGCCAAATTGGATTGACAATAGTGTAGCTTGAATTATAATTTTGGTAATGTCAGCTGTATCAAGAAATGATGTCATGTCATTTGTCGAGATAAACAAGCTTAATCTGATGACTCTTTTAGTAGCGTGATAAACTTTTTTCCAAGTCCATTTCCCAAAAGAACAATGACTCCTTCCTTTTGTAAGTCCACTTTATAGCTGTAGACACATCGAGATCGAAGGTCAGCTAAAAAAAAAAAGAAGAAGCACATTTACTATTGAGACCAAAGTAGGGTATGGCGGGACCTTGTGTGGAACTAACAAAGGGATAGATTGTCCATCACTGTAAACTTGAACGTTTTTACCAACAGCTTTTTTTTTTACCATATTATAAATATCCTAATTCTCGATTACTTACAACTCAAAAGCTCACTTTCACCAGCATGAACTGATTCAAAAATTCTTCCAAGATATGAAATCGAGATTGAGCTGGGTTGGGTAAGCACTTCTTTGTGGACCTGAGCGGATTGAAAAATCATGCGTGTCACCATACTTGTGCGCTTTTTAATTTCAATCTCGGCTGTCTGATAAGCTGCCACAGTCTCCAAAAATAGCAGATGCCAGGGTTCTATCACAGTAATTTCGCTTTGACGGAGATCGGCATTTACTTTTTGTCTTATAATAAAATCAAGGTCGATAAAGATGAACCTTGAGAACTCCTACTTTTTCCTTTGGATGATCCCCCCCATATACAATACCAACCCGCCACAAACACGTGCTCGGACGTTAGATTCTAACGGAGAAGAATGACCATCTGTCAAGGTGGCAAAGTGGATCATTATCTCCTGCATAATAAACAAAGACATCGTCCGTGGTATCTTCATTTTCATCAAATGATACAATTTTTTTTCATCAATAGGCGCTACAAGATCCAAGGTAACATTATTCAGATGAAATATTACGTTTTCCAAGTTATTGAGAAAAAAAATGCTTGCAAGTAATTGGGAAAAGTTTTCGAATAAAGTATTTTTAAAGTATTTTATTTTATTTTTGTTATTTTATGATGTTCGTTGTTATTCAAAATCTATTTTATATCTACTTTATACAGAACAATTTAATTATACATATCCAAAGAATCAAGTATATCCTTGCGTAATGTTTTGAACAACGTCTTGTTTCCTTGAAGATACTTAATATTGACAGCATAAAAACCGGGCGCATTGTTGAGTCTGTTTAACTGTATCATAAACCGGATATCTTTGTACTGGTTACCAAAAACGATGCCGACAAGTGTTTTCTGGATACGCATGATCATGGAGGATTCTTCAGCCTGAGTTTGGACACATTTCATCTTCTGGTCACCACTCATCTGAAAAAGGATACCCATGTTGAGCAACACTTTCTTGATCGAGCCCAACATATCTTCTGGAGATTTGGAAGTCACCGTGCGTGGGCTAACTTTACCTTTATGAGGACTCAATTTCAAAATATCAAGTTTGGGGGTTTGTAAGCCGATGACACTAGGTGTGATATGTTTGGATAGTGCTGCTGTGTTATCCACCAGAGGAAGGTAAGTACAGTCAATGGGTGCTTTATTTTTGGCCGAAACGGCAGGAGCAGCTGCTTGCTTTTCAGCATCCATTTTTGCAAAGAATTCAATGGTGGACTGGTGCTCCAATATAGAACTAGGATACGATACTTTGTTTTCTGCTGAGAAGCGATCTTTATAATGAGATAGTAACCCTTTGAAAAGAACACTAGATACAGTGTTTTCAAGTAGTGTAGCAAAAGGTGTAGCTTGTTTGGATGCGGTTTTCTTTGCGCCAGAAGCTTCAGAGAAAAGCTTAGCGAAGTTAAGCGGCTCATTGTTTTTGGCTTGACCATGAATATTTGTAGCACCATTTTGTATCAATATACCTGTAGCATCACCCGGTTGGGAAATGATAGTACTATCAAGCTCTATAAATCGATGTTAATACCCAAAAAAATTTTTTTTTATGTCTAACACTTAATAACTTACGTTCAATTGGAGGCTGGTTGCATCGTTTCAAGGTACCGAATGAGGAGATTTGTAGTGGTTCAGCTTTAAAAGCTTTCTTACACAATTCAAAGAGCTTATCCTCCTTTTCCATGACTTTTTCTTGAACAAATTGATTGAATTCGCGGTCCTTGTAGACTTCCATCGAGTCCTTGGCTTTTTTGGCTATTTCATCATTTATTTTTGGTTCATTAATAGGTAAGGGGCCATCGGGAAGATAGATTACTCGATTCATCAAGTTGCTTTTTGCTTTGGTTAGATCGAATTTTGGCTCTTCCATATTTTTTTGTGCGATATAACGTTTCTGTAGATTCATACTGTCATAGACTTTGTTTAGAGAATCTAGATCGATATGATGAGATATCGTTTTATCATTCACTTTTGGTGCTGCATTTGTCGCTGCAAGATCGATTTGACGTTGAAAAAAGCTACGATATTCCTTGAGCCACGCGTGATTCATAACGGTTTTCCAATCGCAGCGCTTCATAGGATGCTTAGAGATCATTTTGCCAATGAGATCTCTGACGACTATAATATCTTCAAAAAAAGTAAGTGTTTTAAAGGATTCGGGGGGTTCTTCATCGTCTAAACCTGTATAATAATACGAGGTACTTGGATACGGTAGTTTGAGGTGGACTAGATAGTGTAAAAGGGAACCGCATGACCATACATCTGAGTTATCATTACCATCGTAGATGCCTTCATGATAAAGTTCTGGTGCAACAAAACCTTCTGTACCACAATTAGATTTCTTGGACTTGAGTCTTCCATTTTCAACAAAAGATCTGCACATGCCAAAGTCAATGAGCATTACTTCGTCCCTTTTTGGTCCTGCTAAGAGTACATTTCCCTAAAAAAAACAATGGATTATCATTTAATTACTATTTGAATATGATAACAGTAGAGAAATGGAATACTTTACGGGTGAAATATCTCGATGAACATAGCCTTTTTGATGCATATGATGCACAGCAGAAACAATTTGAGCAAAAATGTACTTGATTTTCTTTTCGTTTCCACCAAAGTAATCTGTGCTGTTCCAAATATCAACGCCTTGAAAATATATAATGAGCAATTCAAATAACTAAATATAAATTTAATTTGATCTATTATTACCTTTGTACTCTTGAACAAGAAAAGCCTGAGTAGGTGTCAAGTAGAGATCATGTAATCTGATAATATTAGGATGATTGAATGTCTAATTTTGTATATATAAAAACGAATTAAGCATCACCATCTGTTTTTTTTTTGTTTTTTTTTGAATACTATAATATTACCTTCAAAGCAGTAATTTCTCTGTCAATGCATTTTTTTGGAGTCTCATTGATGTACACCACTTTTACTGCAAACTAAATATAATACAATGGATTTAGCTCTAAAAAAATATCCAATCGTAAATATTTGGTTACAAACCTTCATGGGTGAATCGTTGGCTGTTGCTTTCATGACAGTTCCATATGATCCTTGTCCCAAAATTTCAGTTAACGTATATTTCCCAAGATGAACTGCTGGCATTTTTGTTGTTTAAAGGTTTTTATTTGTATATAACACGCACAAATTTAAAGTATATATATATATATATATATAAAAGAGAAAAGAAAATGATAAATGCAATAAATAAGATCAAAAGATATCATTTTTATATAATTAAGAAGAAAGAACAGAAACAAAGGGAGAAAAGTACTAATATGAAATGAATGAGTATGAAAAAAAACAAAGGGTAAAATTTAGCTCTTTTTTTATCGTCACACAAAGACCATGGTACTATCCGGCCAAGCATCCGCATAACGCCTTTTTGAGTAAATATGTACTGTATCATTCTCTTCCTCGTCTTCAATCAGCGTCAGATCGTCTTCATCGTCCTCTTCATTTGGGAAATGACATATTCTTAATGGACTTGTGGGTTTAGGAAAGCATGCTTTAATACCCTTCCAGTCGGATGTCCTCTTTACATTGGACGGTAGTGATTGTGCCTGTGTACGATGGTATAATTGTTTTGAAGTGGAGGTCAATGTGCGTTTTCTTCTTGCTTCCTTTATATGATTATAGCTATATTTTCCTTGGAAATCAAACAGTAAGATATCAATACCAAGGGCTGCACACTCTAAGCAGGATTGTAGTGAATCATCGATCAATAGATCTACACCCACTTCTTGACACATAATAGACTTTGACTTGCAAACATAGTCGAGTTGTTCGGTTGTTGTTAATCCCATATTACAAAAGTATACACTATTAAAGAGACCTTCATAATATAATGAACAAAAAGTCAGTACAAAGAAGAAACCCTTGAAAGTTCGAACTTTTTTCTTTTTGGACATTGCTTTTTTCATATGTTTTACCTGGATAATGTCTATCCACAAACTTTCTGGTCTGTTCGGCAATAAATTGTGGTCGCCAGGTGATGATCACTAATAAATGACCCTGTTTCTTTATATATTTTAGCACTTCAAGTGCCTCGTCATTGATAGGCTCCAAGTTCTGGAAGTTGCTTGAATCATAAAACTTTCGCATCTTTACATTGGCTTCTTCATTGTTACCAAAAAGTGTATACACTGCCGTTGTTGATTCCGAGATTGACAACGCTTTGTCATAGGTCTCTTTGTGCCATTGTGTCATTGCCTGAATAGTACAGGCTAATACTTGATCAAGTTCGATAGCAATAACCTTAGTTTGCTTCACCATTTAATACGAATATAAAAAAAAAGTAATAGCAGAGAGAAAATATATGAGAAGGAGTGAGAAACAAAAAAAAAATAATATGAACTGGAACGAATCAAGATAAATTGAAGACTGAGTTTTAACAAGAGAGAGGAAAAAAACCAATTGAAGGATGACGTTTATAATATGCGAGTTATCTTCTGTGTGTATATATATATATAAAAAAGCCTATATTATTTGTAATCTCCCTGTTTTTTTAATTGATAATGTAGTTTTGATAGTGTTAGAAACTCCTTAAAAGGGCATGATTCCAATACAAAAAAAAACAAGTCTCTGGATCAGTGAGAATGGCTTTTTGAAAACATATATAACTTAGCAAAAAGGCTTAAAAAAAAGGTGTTACAAGCTTATCCAGATTGGTTTCGTATCCTTTTAGTTGATTGGCTGAATCAGCAAAGAACTCACAAACTATTGGCAAACTTTTTTTTATTAATAAAGAATCGTTTACCCGTATTTTTCTTAAAATCTCGACTACTTTTTGAGTATCATTCTTTTTATCATAGTTTCATTCTTGATATGTGAATCTCTTTCTAGTTTTCTCTTTCTCATTCTTTTTTTTGTGACGAGAGTTAGATAATGGCAATAAATAATGAAGTGAATGGATAAAAAGCACTCTTTATTATTATTATTATTATTATTATTAATGTTTTGCATCACTTGATTGATTACACATTATTTGTGTGCCTGAATAATAATAAGCATCATAAGAGTCATTGTTGCTCTTGTTGATATTGCTATATTTTCCAATTTAAAAATATTTTTCTGATCCATTATATTCAATTAATTTTACCATTGTTTTTGATTTTCCCCCCTTTTTTTATTTTATATATTACTATTTTCTATTTCCCTCTTTCATTTCTATATTTGTCAATGTACATCGATGCGTGCTTACGTTTGTTATTTCGCTAAGCACAAATCGAAAGTTTGCTCTCAAGATTTTTATAAGAATAAGAATAGTTTTTATTTATTTAATTCAATAGGGGGTTTCACCATTTTTGAACATTTGATTGTTATGAAAATCGGTTATCCAATAAAATGTAATAATCATTTTTTTCTGTTGAATACCCCCAAAAGGAATTTTATTATTCGTCAGATTTTATTGTGTAACATAAAAATAACATTCAAGATGAAAGTAATCACGATAATCAACCT
>VCJB01002713.1:28790-44662 GCA_024140155.1 Backusella parvicylindrica | reverse complement strand
AAAAAAAAAAAAAAAAAAAAAAAAAAAAGTATTGCTATAAAATTACAATAGCCATCTTAAGAAAACAGTTGATATTCTCAATAAGATCGGAAAGTAGCAAATAAGTTTCTACCTACTTTAGCAGTAACTATATACATCAGTATCCGCTCTTATAAATGGTCGTTGTAGAATAGATAGCCAAAACGTTTGATTTACGGGCATCCTCTATTTAAGGGTGGATTTCTCTGGAACCGAGACCACCATTAAATAGAGCCGCTACTGTACATCAATTATTTACTTACTTTCTTATTGAGATATACCTTTAGTGTGGTAGGGTCAATATGACGTAGAGCATTTTGGCGAGCGCATTCGTTACTTTGATTCCTAACAACGACTACTTCAGTGTCTTCTTGTAGCTGCTCTTCAAATTCTTTTTCAGCACTCACTTTAAAACAACTTTTAAGTGTGGATCGATAAAGTAAGTTTTAATAATAAATTTATAATAAATAAAATAGGAACAACAAGTCTTTGAAGATAGAACTATATTTTTGAAATATAATAATAAAAGGTAGATAAAAGTATCTCGTTTTATGAGTGAAATAATGGTGCTATTTATATTAATTTGAGAAGGGTAAACTATTTATTAATTCAGGTTAAATTGGAAGATTATAAATATTCAAATGGTTATTGGAATAAAAGAATATCAATAGGAAATAATAATATTGTGAAGGATAAAGTATAATATAGAGTTATACCAATACTATGTAGCAGAACTAACATCTAGAATCTGGGGTAAGTTTAATATCAGATAAATTTGTGGAGAGATTATTTACAATACAAAATATATGTGAACCTTAAACTTTATAAATATAAATATTGTTATTGGTGATTATATTGAAGAAATAGAATAAACTATATTTATGATTATGCATGATTTTATGCAAATAATATAATTGATATGATAAAATGAGTGTAAAGGATGAATAATCTAATCCAACATATAGACGTGGATTACAATAAGAAAATAAAGCCAACCTTATGGTCTTTCAATAATTTTATATCTCGTTTTCTGAAACTATATCTTCTACTCCCGATACTATCTACAACAGTAAGGTATATTCATATTGGTGAAGTACTTCTACCAAGTGCTTTCATCGCTTTTCACTCTTTTTTCTACATAAGTTTCACTATGAATCCACTTTACTAATAAGTGCATGTATCATGGTAATTAATTTTTGAATTCGTGAAGTGTTTTTATCAAGTGTTCCTGTGAAGTAATCTTATAATAGCAAGTACCTTGTCAAGTGTTCCTGTGTAGTGTTCCTACCAAGTGTTTCTGTCACTTTTTATTGTTACGATTTGCATAAATTCGTTTCTTATTTTGTGATCCGAAATTTATTTTATTACTTTATTCAGTGTATGCTCACGAATGGGTTTAAAAAAATGTCTGACTACCTCCACTGTGTCACACTAAAATCCCCTGGTGTGTACTCAACATAGAAAACCCAATTGAACCTCAATTTATAGCAGTCTTTTTCAAGTAACACGATCCTATTTCCCATTATATTCTAAACAACAACACTTGGTTCCCGCGCTATTATAGTTATTAAGCCTATTTTTCTTTTTCCTTTTCTTCTTCTCTCTTTTTTTTTTTTTACTACACGTCCTTTCTCTCCTTTCAACTTTTTTTTACATTCATTTTTATTATATGCTTAAACCTATTATTCGTAAAAAACGAAACTACAAAAACCTTGCGTTATCAAATACACCAACGCCAGCTTCCGTCGCTCCGCCCACGATAAAGTCAGCAAAGGAAGAGGCATATGACCAACTATACCAGAACCTAAATGATCTCGAGATCGGCCTGGAGCTGAGACTCGACCTTAGAGAAGAAGACATTGAGAATATTAAGGAATTGGGTGCAGGTAATGGAGGAACTGTTTATCAGGTGATGCATGTTCCATCAAAGACCATCATGGCAAAAAAGGTTTGGTGTTATGCTAATTCTATATATAAGACATTTATTCATTCTCTATTTTTTATTTTTATTGTTCTTTTAAACAAAAAAAAAAGACTATTTATCCCCAATCACTATTAGACTCTCCTGCATTTGCCCGTAGAAGATCACTTGCAAGTACTCAAGAGGAAGAAGATAAGATTGCTGAGTTGGAAGTGGGAATGAATAGACTGGGCGTACCTGAGATTACAAAACCGGAAAAATCCGTTTCATACCAAACACCTAGTGGAGGAGGTGGAATAAACAAAGTCGTAAAGAATAATAACAGTACAGATTTTAACATGATTAGACAACCTATCATCCACACCAACGTTAAGAGAAAAGTACCAGAGGATCCGAGAGTGACTGTGCGTAGACAAGTGATGAGAGAGATGCAGTTTTTACACGATTGCAATTCTCAGCATATTGTTAGTTTTTATGGAGCTTTTTTGACGGGTGGTGACATATCAATGTGTATGGAGTATATGGATGTTGGGTAAAGTAGACAAGTATTTTTCAATATTAAAAGGGAGGGAGTATATATTTATATTATTATTGTTACTACCAGTTCGTTGGACAGAATATACAAGAAGAATGGACCCATTCCAGTGGATATACTTCGACACATCACTTATGCTGTAATTATCATTATTATATATTTATTATTGAGCTAATAATCCAAATAATAGATTGTTGATGGCTTAATCTATCTTTATGATAGTCACCGCATCATTCACAGAGGTAATTTATTTTAATAAATAATATTAGCCTAATATGTACAATTGGCTCGCATATTTATTTATTTTTTTAAAAAAAAATCATATTAGATCTGAAGCCTTCCAATGTGTTGGTTAATTCTGCAGGTCAAATCAAGATATGTGATTTTGGCGTCTCTGGTCAATTGATTGATGATTCTGTGGCCAATACATTTGTTGGAACCAGCTCATACATGAGTGTAAGTAATAGTAAACTAATATAAAAGCGGTGCTATTTAGCTTATTATATCAGCCTGAGCGCATTTTAGGTTCGCCATATTCAGTCAAATCAGATGTTTGGTCTTTAGGTATCACTTTGATGGAATTGAGTTTGGGCAAATTTCCATTCGCTTCAAGCGATGGTAGGGCATTGGCTATATTCGAGTTATTGCAGTATATTGTGAATGAACCTGTGCCTACTTTGCCCGAAAATAAGTTTCCTGCTGACTTTGAACACTTCTTAGCACAATGGTAAAAGCTATATTAGATAATATTAGAATGCCTTTTATTCATGCCCCCCTTTTTTCTTTTATAAAATAGTCTTGTTAAGGACATGCAAGCAAGAGCGACTCCAAATGATTTAATGGTAAATATACAAAAATTAAATAAAAATAAAATACTCATTCTTATTTTAGGAAACGCCTTTTATCAAGTCAAATACAGCTGACGTAGATATAAAAAAGTGGGCTCAAAGTCATCTTTGATGCTCTTCTCTTCTTTTCTTTTTTTAGAATTTTGTATACATTTATTTTCTCATTCACTCTTTCTCTTTTATGTCACAGATAAATACAACAGCGATCATTTGATAAACATTACTTGCTGTATCTTAATTTAAAAGGTTATTTATTTTTAATGTTATGAGTCTTTCAATTATAATACTCCTTTCTTGAGAGTTGAATTTCCCATTCGGAATTTACTGCATTAATCAATGACCATTTTAATAAAGACGAAACATAATTGGGTATAATATATATTTTATTTTCGTGTATATTCACTCAAAAGTCTCACAAAAGCTGAACAAAATATATGACCTTTTGTACTTGCATTGAAATGGACCGGGTACTTTGATCATTATTTTCATAGTATTAATAACACCAAATAAATATATACAATATTACAATATAGACACTATGTTTTATGGAGATGTTCATGTACAAGATTAACAAGGTATACAATGTATATAATTGTTATACACATTTATTTTATTTTATTTATTTAATACTGATAATATGAACTAAATACGTTCCAGCTCAGGAAATATGGTATATATAATTTCATCAAGTAGCGTATACACCAAGTCCTGGTTCAATCGTTTATTTTGCAGAACCGTAAAGAGTCTTCTTGATCCTTTACGGGCATTTTGTCTTCCCACCATATTTCCAAGCAAATCTATCATTTTTACAAATTAGACATTGGCTCTTCATATATATATATAAATAACACATTTTACCTGGAAGCCATGTTGATAATTTTCTATTTGCCTCTTCTCTCGTATGAATTTTTTCTTCGGGTTTTCGGGCACCTTTAAAGGTCAACGGTCCTCCATTTGGCCATAAGCTGTCTGTAATCTTATTAAAATAAAATACAATCATGGAAGATGATGATAAATATTTTAAAAAGTCTCTTAATTTTCTACAAATACGAATAGATTAGTCTTCAGAAATATCTCTTTCGTCCTTTTTAAAAGTACCTTTCAATGGTTCCTTCGAGGATTTGCTGCAAAATGATAACAACTGCCTGTCTTCTTAACCAATTTGTTTTATCCTTCAATTCAAACATTTCAATAAACAAATCACATAATGGTTCCGTAAATCGAGTTATGCCTTCTGCCTTCAATGACTCAGGTAAATCAGGAGCAACTGGGGTATTGATAGGAAATGGCACGTCTTCGGTAGAAGAATCAAGTAGCCTCTTACTTTTAGAACTGCTGGTGCTTGCGGGAGGTGATACCGTCTCGTCATTACTGCTTTGATAAAACTCGGTGACTTGTTCACTCAATCGTTGTGTAATAAGATCAAGCATGGATGGGCCAATTAAAATATCATCAATGCCTGCTGCAACCGTTTTATAAATGTGTCGCATAAACCCTTTGTTGTTGTTATTCGTATCTTGGCTTATCTGCGACAAATTTGTATTCATCGTAGTGTCATTGTTATTTGCAATAATAGAGGCTTGCTGAATAGACTTTTGAAGATTTTGAACTGATGGTGTATTTAGCGATTGAAGCGAAGAACTAGAAGAAGATGGTTGCATGTCCACTGCTATTGCTTTTTTACTATTTGATGATTCAAAATTAAACAGGCTACCAAATGGCCAATCAGTGTCAGGACTTGGTATATAGATATTCTGTTGTGAGAGAAATGCACGTAGTTCTTGACTTTTACAAATAAACTTGTCCTCGACCAAACGACGTAGATATTTTTCGAGACTCAATCTGCGTGCTTCGACAAATTGCTTTTGTAGTTTTAAAAGTGGCCATTTTGCGGGGAACTCAATTAATTTTACCACAGGATAAAGGTCTTTTAATTTTTGATGAAGCGCAAAGAACTCACTATACCGACGCGCCACAATCCATCCAGATGCATAGTTTCCATCCACGCCTAATTGTTGAATCTCAATAACATAAAGGGCAAAGTCACCATGTTTATCAGATCCAATGGTTGAGCTGGTGATGCTCACTCTCGAACGGCCAGGCACCAGTACATTTTCTGATTCTTGTAGCTCGTATTGACTCTTTTGATACTTGATCTGCTGAAGTTCCTGTCGAAATATAGCTTTGCTCTTTTTGAGAATACGCAATTCTTCAAGTTTTTCTTGCTTTTCTGCTTTTTCGATCAATGCATCTACAATCGCCTCCTGTGCCGTTAGTTTTTCAACTTCTTCGGATAGTTTTTGAACCTTGGATTCGAGTAAAAGGTCACCGGGTGGTGCAAAATGGACATTGGAAGATGAGGTTTCACTTTTCATGCTCTTGACATCCAATTCATCCTCTGCTGTCTTTTTTTCTGTGCCTTGACTCAACATACTTTTTTTTGTGTTGATGATGGACTCGAGTGAATCATGCTCAATTTCAGAGATGGTATTTGTGCCTCCGGAAGATGTCCAGGAAGGCAGAGGGTATGCATTTTGCACGGGTACAGCTGTTGTTGATTTCATACCCTTTGATCCAGAAAGTAAAAGTACAGATGATGACGATGAAAGGCCGCTTTTTTTAAGTGCTCCTTTTTTAGAAGGGTGAACGTCTGTGGTTGGTATAGTTGCTGCCATTATTTGTTCATTAGTTACAGGATTATCATTTTTATCCTTTTGATTAGACTTTTTCGAAGATGTTGATTCTTCGTCCCCATCCATTTCTTCTACAATTGGTTCATCCAATATACTTCCATCTAAAATCGATCTAAGTTCTGCTTCTACTGCATCCACAGTATTTCGTCGAACTAGACGATTTCGTTTAGGTTTTAAACTATCGACTAGCTCTTCTATTTCGTCATCCTCTTCCACCAACTCTTCTTCTTCGTCTTCTTCTATCGTTATCGCATCTTCATCATCTTCGAAGCCGACACCCCCTTCTCTTCGTTTCTTTCTTATTTCAGGAGAAGTTGCTCTTTTCATTGGATCCAGCATTTTTTTTGGCCTAGTTGTAGTAGGTGCTGGTAATATTGTAGATGATACATTCGGCTTTATTATTGATGAAAGAGTTGGTGTTGGTGGAGGTGTTTTCCTTAGCTCACCATTCCATGTAAACATATTGGAGAACGACAAAAAGCGAGACGTGCTTGGTTTACCCGTATCAGATAAGGCTCTCTGGTGACCTCTTAGTCTGCCAAAACCAGAAGCATTCAGGGGTGTTGATAAGGAATGAGGGGATAACAGTGGTGAATCGGCAGATGTATTGGATGCTGTATCGCTTTCCGCTACCTTGGTACCACGTTTCAGAGTTGTTGCCGTTGAAATTTCAGAATCAGAGTCTGCTTTCTTGCTGTCAGCTTCTTCTTTTAACAATAAATGTGATTTGTCAAGGGTTGACTCGGTAGCTGAAGCAGGGCGAATGGGGCTACTTCTATATAGCGTGTTTTCGTCAAGACTTCGGCGGGCAGGTTGTGGGCTTTCATCAACATTATTATTTAAACTTGTATTTGCTATAGTTGTATTAGTAGTAGTAGTAGTAGTGGGAATAGATTTTTTATGATTATTGATATCTTCGGGTATCGAGTTGTTGGCAAGGGAAGGACTGGAAGCCAGGAATTTAAAGTAGAGATCGGAACGTTTAAAGTAAGGAAAGTGCTCCTTTTCAATTTCCCAAAATATGTGTTGTTGGATACGGTTTAATCTCAATCCTAGTTCCCTAATGTGATCCCCAAATAATTCCGCCTTATTTTCATCTACACTACTTTCATGAGCCAACTGGATGGCATTCTTAATATCTTTATTTAGCTGATCTGCAATGTGGAGTCGATGTGGTGCTGTATCAGTAAAGTACATCTCATACACCATCTTTACATCCTGCAAAAATGTCTTTTCGTCCCTTGCATCTGTACTATTGAACCCTTCTACAAGTAGCCAAAATTGAAGCTTTACCATATCTCCTCGTCGATCCATAAATTCCATAAAGTACGATAGCCCAGATGTGTTTGTTAGAATGTCTCGAAGACTATAGCCTATACCATGTTGACTGACACTGGGTTTGCGACTTCCTACTCCGAACAATTGCGAAGTGGATTTTCTCTATTTGTTTTAGCACGTGTTAATTGTGTAACTCTATTGGTCACTATTTTTTTTTCTAAGAGAAAGGGTCTTTCTCTTGCTTTGAAGTAATATATTTTGACTACTTACGAAATCAAATTGTTCACCGTTTAAGGTGGCAATTCTTTTATCTACTCGTTTTTTAGCTACACTAAGACGGTTTATATGAACTATGATATCTTGCACTCTTTCACCGTCCATGATTTCTTCAGGATCACGATCAACTTTAGTTTTGATAGTAATAATACAATTAAGAATGTGTATAAATTTAAACCCTTTTTTTTGCAATAACATGATCTACTTTACCAATCTGGGCCTTCTTTTTCCTTAATTGCGTTACAATATCATTTCTTACTCGCTTCAGATCCAATAGATTTTTCTCTTCCTGAATTGCTTTCAAAAAATCTTGGAATGCACGTTTTCCAGCCTTTATACTTCCAAACCCAAATTTACTTTTTCCATAATCATCATTATCATCATTATGGTCCATCCATTCAATACCTGTTCCAAGATAAGCAGAGGAGAATTGCGATTTGGGTCCCATTTTTGATCGTTTATTCGTCTTTTTGAAAACAGAGTTTGAGTTGGAAGCATCATTCATGCTGGTTTCCCTATCTAATTCTTCCATTACTTGATCTGGATCCATCTCGTTTGTTGAGTGTCGATTTAATACTTCACGCAATTGGCGAACCATTTTCCTATATTTTTTTTTTTGCGTAAGTTTAGATTATTTTAGTTTTTTTTGTTTCACAAATTTGCATTTATACAAGATCTAATTACTGTTCAATAATGGCCT
Organism: Backusella parvicylindrica; assembly: GCA_024140155.1. Lineage (NCBI taxonomy): Eukaryota > Fungi > Mucoromycota > Mucoromycetes > Mucorales > Backusellaceae > Backusella > Backusella parvicylindrica. The sequence goes on along the minus strand of VCJB01002713.1, from coordinate 36,393 downwards.
TTCCCAACTAAAAAAGCATGAAGAAACAGCATTATAAGTTTAAATTTATTCCTTGATATCTCCTTGTTATTTATTTTTCTTTTATAAAACTTACATAAGTATCGATCGTTTGATTCCAAAAGTCCGGATCTGCTAACATATCAAGCACTGGTTGCAGTACAGAATTTGAAACAACCTCTCTGATGATGACTCTCACAGGACCACTTGAAAGTTCTTTTTCATCAATAATCAGCGGTAACACACGCTCCAAAATATTTCTCAGATAAGCCGTTTCAGTCGACTTTGTGGTGACGGCAGCGGTAGTTAAAGCAATATGAAGTTTACCTGTACGAAACTGTGAGGCAAGCAAAAGATCGAGCTCATCAGATTGAGTAACGGAACGCTCGAGTGAACGACCAAGAAGTGCGGTTTCTGCTGCTCGAAAATCAGAGATATGAAGCGTTATTTTAGGAATAATACGGTTGAGCACAAGATAAAGCAAGTCGGTTGATTCAAGTCGTTCGGTGACCTTGTGAGCAGCTGATCGAATGACGTGATCAACCGCAAAGGGGAACGTCTGTTCTTTGATGGCACCAGTGATCTTGACAAACCAAGATTCAACAAAATCTCGCACTACATATTGCAGTAACTTGTTGAATGCCAGGGAAATCTCTGGATCATCAAATCCCGCCTTTTTTGCTGTATTTTCAACTTGACGTTGCTTTTCAAGGCGTGGCCATACTGTCTTGTGTGTAAACCGTAACGGCTTAAAGTTGTTGTCTTGTTGTTTGTTAAGTGTGTTTGGTGAAAGAAAATATTTAATATAAATGTAAAGCACGAGTGTGTTGAGTGCTAATAATGAACATAAACTGATAAAAGGTGCTGCTAACGTCCACAGAATACGCTGCTGTGTCCAGCCAACTGTTAACTGTATCAAACATGCTATCACAACTAATAAAACAGTGGTTATTCTCTTGTTTTTGAAAAAAATACCAAGCACCATTGTTTAGCAATGAACACGCATATTTTTTTTTGGTTTTTTTATATATTTAAAAAAGAAGGGGAAAAAATCTCAAAAAAAGAACGCACGATAAGAGTAGTAAAAATAAAGTCAATTAAAGTACCGCTATATTTTTATTGGGCTGTAATCTAAGCCAACCACAATTGTTTCCATCTTGGAAAGCAGCATGTATCTTTGACTCTTTTTTTTTTATCGTATTATTTGAACAGTTTCTTTAAAGACAGTTCAAAATTAATTATATTTCGTTCTATGAAAATCAAGATAAGATATTTTTGCTGTTGTCTAAGCTTGAAACACTTGAAAATATGAATCTCCCTCAGACTTGGCATTAAGATCCCAATGTTTAAAATAATAACGCTGGAAGCAGAATAACATTTGGCTTTGATATATTTGTAAAAATATTCATAGAAAAATTTATGCTTTTTTAAAAAGATTTTTTTTTCATCAACTTGCTAACATAAATTTTTCCAAATGTGTTGTTTGTTGAAACTAACCTACTATTTTTTTATTAATATTACAAGCCTTCGGCAATTTGAACCTCCATCTACGGTAAAAAAAATGCAACCTACGCTGCGCTCCGGGGATTTTTTTTGGACCTTCGCTTATGGTTCAACCACTTCGTTATTGCCGAAGGCTTGCACCTGCGGTGGGCTTTGGCCTAACGGCCGGTTTGTGACACGAACATTGCGGTATAGTCTACACACATTAAATGTAACTGTTGAAGAAGTTGTGATTTTGGTTTTCCTTTTATATCGTAACTCTTGAAAATTACTTTTTTTAAACAATTGTACGACACAATGTGATTTTAAATATATTAATTACTACTATTTGGTTCTCCGAACCATTTGGTAGAGCCACATTTCATAACATAAATGCATATTAGTAAAGCTTCTTTATACAATGCATTTATTTTGATTTTAAATAGTTTGATTAATATGTATTAGTGTGAAAAAACTGATTTAAAAAGACCATTGAGGAACCTGATGATGGCGACTATAGGATGATTTTCGTCTAATTTCATCCTTGGATATTCTTTCAGGTTCATCATAAAAATATGAGGGTGGTTGATAGCTAGATCTCTGCTGCTGCTGCTGCTGCTGTTGTTGTTGCTGTTGCTGTTGTTGTTGTTGTTGTTGTTGTTGTTGTTGTTGTTGTTGTTGTTGTTGTTGTTGTTTCTGTTGCTGCTGCATATTCCAAGTATTATTTTGTGTATAATGTGATGGAGAGTTATCATGATTAACAAGATAAACATTATCAAGACTACTGCCATATCTTTGATATAAGCTAGCAGGAGGAAAGTAGCCTGTTGAAGTAGAAGGGGATGTATAGCTATGAGGATGTTGGTGATTTTGATAAGTTGGCTCATTATACCAATATTGATAGTGATAATGAGGATGGTGGTGCTGATGTTGGTGCTGTTGTTGGAAGTAGCTTGTTGACGCTATTGAATTTCTCTTTGTCAACATCGGTCTTTCTGGATATTCACGAGGTGTAGCTCTTTCTTCATAAGAGCGAGATAACATTAATGAATCAAGCTGCTCCCTTGTTTCTAATATTTGCTGATGCATCCTCTTTTCACGGCGTTTATGCCTTTTTTCTTGCTGTTTGAAGTCTGCTCGTTCTTTCTGGATGTCTTCCAATTGTTGCTTCATTCTTTCAAATTCCGATCTTGTGGAGAACATTTTCCCGTGTTTTTGTTTATTTACTTTAATGAAATCACCCAAGCCTATATTTAGAATTTAAAAATAAGAGATAAATAAATAAATAAATATCTCCTTTTTAATATCCAAGTTTGAAAAAATGGAAAAATGAAAATCAGAGATATTACCTTGGGTCGCCATTACTTCTTCTTCAGCGTTCTGGGTGACATATGCATTGTACGATGTATTTGGTTTTGAATGTGCAAAAGGAGTAGGTTTCCTCGTCGGTGCACTAGGCTTATTATCGACTAGAGTATATCTTGTGACCTGTTCGCGTGAAGGGGTATCTGCTAAAATATGTGTCATGTTAAAAAAATCATCTGGAGTGGGATTCCGAACAGTAAGTGGTGCACTTTTTTTCTTTTTTATAGGTTTCATAACTTCGATATTCGTAGAAGTAGTAATGGCTTCTACTGGGCGTGGAACAAAATCAATATCGTCCATTATATAGTTTTGGTGTTGTTGATGTTGCTGATCTTGTTGATATTGCTGTTGCTGTTGCGGTGGTATGATTGTAGGAGGAGGGGATGAATTTCTTTTGCTAATAGGTATTGATGAGCTTAGTTTTGCGGGTAAGCATCCAAATGTTTTTGTAGGCGTAGATTGACTTTTTCTAGGTCGATTAAACAACTTTGAAAGTCCAGACATTGTATCTATATTATGTTTTGTTAAAAAAAAAATAGTGGAATGAAAAGAAAATACAAGTGAAAGAAAGAGGAGAAAAATAATAATAAGAAAATAGCATATGTATGAATATTACAAGTGCTATCCTGTGACCTGATGAGGCGACTTTTGCTGTTTGGATTACTTGTTTGTTTTTATCTATATAAAATATCACATAGCCCTTCGTATTTGTATCACGAAATCGGGTCTCTCTCTTTCTATTTTGAAGAATTTGTGCATAACACATAGAAATGATGTATTTAATATATTAGTAATATATTACTACTTTGCTTATAAGACGCATTTCTCCAAAGTGATTTAAATAATGTACCGCTTTAATTAAAAGTATGAGTGTAAATAAACAAGTTTAATAATAACATATTATAAAAAATTAACTTCAGAGTAGTGATGAAAATGACGACATCCAAAGCTTTTCATAAGAAATATTGACACATGATCGAAAAAAAACAATAAGAAAAAACACTGATTAGTAATAAAGGTGGTGTTTACTACAACAAACCCTTCAAATCCTGTATTTCTACATAGCTTCATGATCTGATTTTTATATACAATGACATGTTAAACTTTCTATCATATATATTAGAAAACTAATTTTGAGAAGAAATAAAACATGTATCAACTTATAATTATCTCCTTACTATTCATACAATAATACGAGATAAATATTTCATCACTGAATCTATTTCTCCTCTTCCAGAGTTAAAAAAAATATCAACATTATTGTTACACGTAGGAACGAAAAATCGGTTATATACTTTTTCCATACGTAATAAAAAGCATAAAACGATCAAATGCATATAAAAAGAGAATTATATTTTTATTATATATATATATATATATTAGACATTTTACATGCAACTGTAAAAATACTTTTGTTTTTATTGATTATAAAATAATGGGACTATGCGCTATATACTCTTTAGAAGGTTTTGTGTAAAAAGACAGATTTTTATTTATCGAAAAAAATATGCATATGTATCACATACTTACTAGTGCACTGTTATGATAAGGCAAAGTAAAAATAGCATGACATCTATAATCTTTTTTTTTACGCAACAGCGGATTTTTAAAATAAATTAACTTTTTATGCCCATCGACATTTCTGTATTGAACGGATTTTTATATTACCGCACTCTCACACATTTAAAGCCTCATTTTTTTTTTCCCTCAGCACGTTCTTTACTCTACATTAACTTAAATGGTTTCTCTTGAATTAATTCATTTCAATGACGTTTATCATGTTCAACCCTCAAAGGACGAACCTGTGGGAGGAGCTTCTAGATTCACTACAAAACTGAATGAGACAAGAGAAGAATCCGCACTTAAGGATAAGCCTATCTTGTTATTCTCGGGCGACGTGTTCAACCCAAGTCTTGAAGGAACTATCACACGTGGATCACATATGTAAGCAATATTATATGTAAACATACGTGTTATTTACAATTATCAATTTATTAAATAATGACAAAGGCCTGCCATTCTTAACGAATTTGGCATAGCTGCCAGTTGCCTTGGCAACCATGATTTTGATTTTGGCATGCCCCAGTTGGAGAAATTATTAAAGCAGACAAACTTTCCCTGGTTATTGTCTAATGTCTTGGATAGTACAAATCCCACTGGTGCTGATTATATTAAAAGACATATGGTTATCGAGCAGCTACAAAGTGGATTACGCATCGGCCTAATCGGCTTGGTTGAAAAGTAAGTTTTTCTCTTTTTTTTTAATATATATATACATATTAGCATAATAGTGTGATATCTATATAATAATTATGTTTAATTATTTAATAATTATATAGAGAGTGGATTCAAACTATTCCATCGTAAGTTAACGTATAGAGTTCATTATTTTACAGTGAAACACGGTTGCTTAGTTCTACGAAAAAAAAAATTTTGTTATAGTTTCCCTCCTGAACTTACTTATTACGACTTCATTCAGGTAGGAAGAGATCTTGCAAGATATCTAAAAGATCCGAATGGTCAACACCGTGTTGATATTGTTGTTGCATTGACACATATGAGAGTTCCCAATGATATCAAATTGGCACGTGAATGTATAGGTGATATTGACCTCGTTCTTGGCGGGTAAGTGATGTTGCACACAGCAACATAATGTTTCAATACTATACGCTCATTAGCTATTAATATAGACATGACCACTTTTATTATGTCTCAAAAGCAGTCGAGATTACAGGTGACAAATGGAGTAGAGATATTAATTTAAATGACGTTGGCTATGATCCGGAGAAAGGACACGATGATACCCCTGTTTATGTTGTAAAGAGTGGAACCGACTTTAGAGAATTTTCATATCTAAAGTTAAACATCGAAACGGACGAAAATAACAAAAAGTATATAAAACAAATGTCGGGTAAGTAAATACAAGGAATTATGCCGTTATTATTAATGCCTTATTTTTAATATATCAATCAATTTGATAGCTGAAAGAAAAGTAGTAGACTCTAGTATAGCCCTTCATCCTAAAACAGATGAACTTGTGCAGCAAGTTGCAGAACTAGTAAATAAAAAAACAAACACACCAATTGGCTACACTACTGTTCCCCTTGATGGTCGAAGCATGTCTGTGAGAACTATTGAAACAAATCTAGGCAATTTGACAGCTGATTTAATGATGATGTACCATCGAACATTAAAAACACCTGCTGAAGTTGGTTTTTGCGTAGGTGGTACTATCAGAAACGATAGCATCATTGATACAGGAGAAATTACTTTGGGTGATATAATGACTGCATTCCCTTTTTTGGATCCTGTCGTTGTTATTCGAGTTACAGGAAAGCAACTTTGGGACGCTCTTGAAAATAGTGTTTCTGAATATCCAAAACAAGAAGGCCGATTCCCTCAATTATCTGGTAAGTACAAATATACCAACTCTCCACCTCCTGCATCGCTTCTAATTTCTCTCTCAATTTGCACTTAAATACTTCTACAGGTATTCGCTTAGAATGGAATCCTGAAAAGCCTCCTGGCCAACGGGTGCGTAAAGTATATACATTTAAAAATCATGGGCGCTCTATACCAAACATGGAGAGACGCCGTTCATTGACTTTTCCACACATGGAGAACAGACAAGCTTCATATAATCCTGAAAATATGGATGAATTGGATATGGATCGTGAGTATATTGTTGCCACTCGTAACTATTTGATTGGCGGTTACGATGGCTACACTGCCTTCAAGGTTCCAGAGGATAAGATTATTGTTGATGAAGAGATGGGTGTGTTAGTATCAACACTATACAGAAAATTTTTTCTGGGTCTTAAATACATCAACGCTTTTCGTGAATATCAAGCAAAAAAGTATGTACAGCATACTAAAGAAGAAAACGAAAAGCGAATCAAGAATCTGGTGGTATCAGCTGCAAACCATTGGCGTGAAGTAGCCCGACAATTTAAACGACACGATCATCCTGACGATGGTAGAGACTGCAATTGTACAGCAAACAACCAGGACACCGAGATTTATCTTGCTAGTGATATTTCCGAGCGTGCTAACTATCACTGCACCAGTCAAAGTATTACGGATGCCTTTACAGATTCTTCGAAAGGACATCCCTCTTGTATCGATTCGGAAGATGATGAAAACGTAGAAAACTACAAATATAACGAAAATAGTGATTTGGCTTGGGTAAAACGATGGGCAAGTATTTCTCCTCAAGTAGAAGGTAGAATTACTCGGGTTGATTATTAGTATTACTAGGTGAATCTATCTATTTTACTAGATTTATTATTTTATGATAATCAGTGCTACGCAATTTTGTATTAATAGTCTGGTATAATTTAAATGAGAAGAAAAATAAAAAATATATTATTTTAAATTGGTTTAGTGTATAATAACTATCCCTTATATAAAGTAATACTACATGCAAGCATGACTGACGATAGATCCTTATTATAAATAAAGCAATTGGTTGATTAAAATCATGTATTTATTTATTTATTTTAGGGTATTAAAGTCTTTATTTCATATATTTGGTTAGACATCAAATCCCAGTTCCTGTAGACGATGATATTGTTTAAGCTAAAATACAACAATTAGAATACCAAAAAAGAAAAACCATCATTCATTAATAATTAGTACTTTAAAATGAGGCAATATTAAGCGATACTAAAAATAAGAAGAAAAAAAGAGACTACATCATAGTAATAACAATAAAAATAAAAGCATTTCTTAATGAATTAAAAACTATTTCTGGTTACCA
>VCJB01002713.1:0-11673 GCA_024140155.1 Backusella parvicylindrica | reverse complement strand
CTCTCCCCCCCCCCAATTTTTTTATAGCCAGTGATTTTTAGGAGTCCGTATACACCTTAAACGGAGTCTTGATGTTCTTTAAATATACAAATATATATGTGTCATAACTACAAAACTTTTGTATAAATTTAAATTTGAAAGGATTAGTCTACTAATATTTTTCTATACTAAAGTAAATGAACACTATTGTGTAATGATTTTGTATTACAATTAAACTTATCCTTAACGCTATTAGCTGTAATCTGTATTTCCTTTATAATTTTATATTATTATTTGTATATAAATGAATGAAACCTTAAAAAGTAAGAGGTTAAGTTAGCAAAAATTAGTACTCAATAATTATTTGAGTGATTTTGTTTTAGAAAAGCTAACACAAGCTGCCAAATAACAAATAATCACAATATTAAAAATTGATGGAAATGTTTTTGTTTGGAGAGTATCTAGACTTTGATATAAGGTATAAACGAACAAAAGTAAGATATAAACTATTATAAGTTATCCTTACCAATAAATTATATTAGATTGATAATCTTAAAGCAAGGCAATAGGTTCTATGTTTCAGATGAAAAGCTTTTTCAGGAATCCATTAATAGATATGCAGAAGTAACATCTAACCCGATCGCTTTTTTTTTTGTTGAAAGGGATCCTAGAGTCAGATATCATTTTTTTTTTATCTTACGTTATTTACATTAGCTAACTTTAAAGACTCAATAATTTAAAAAGCAGGTCGTAATGCTAAAAGAGATTTGATCATCTATAGTTGTTTTGAACAAATGCTTCAATTGATACATAAATTAAATAATGAAAATATCTATAATTTTAAAAAAAAAAGTATTAGCCATATAGTCTGATCATGTAATCCTATATATAATAAATAATGGAGTTCTTATTTATTTTGGAAGATATAGATCATAGATATGGCCTTTACTTTATTAGTTTTGTCATGTTCTGATCTAAGATTTTATTAAATATGTCATTTTTATAAGTATATATGCATGAACCATCAAATAACATTAGACACAGTACAATGTAATCAAATAGATCTAACCTGATCATCACTTCATTAAATGACACGAGCTCTTTTTAATGCAGCTATAAATTTACAATTTTCTCTTAATATACTTCAGAAACTTTAACCCAAATCTATTTGAACAAGTTATACCTTGATCTCATAGATTTTTCTTTTTGTTTTTGCTTTTTTAGTGGCAAATACTATAGTAATCCGTGGACATTCTATTTTAGAGATGGTTAGGATAGCTAAATATCACTTTCGCTCTCAAAGGTGAATTGAGTTACAATCATAGCCCCGGAGATGATCTTATAGAATAGGTGTAAAACAATAAAATGGTTCCAAATTTTATGGAGATATACGTAACACAAAAGATTTTCGCCAACATTCTAGTCATTGTCGGGATTAGAACTTGCAAATATATACATGGACCTGGGGGATGTCGGGGAGCAATCGGATTAGTACAAGGTGAGCCACCACAAAACGTAATCTGTTTACTAGTAGGGCTACCATGTATTTTTTTTTTTCATGGGATGAATGAATTTTAAATTTTTAAAAAAATATAATAAACAGAAAGTTTAATACTTAATAAAAGAAGGAGCCACATTTTATTTTTCTGTAATAGCATTCCTCGAATTCGGATTTGCATATAAAAAGAAAATGGGATTTGAGATTGATGAAAACACACAAAAAAATAAAATTTGTAACGTTTTTAAAAGATGGTCATTTGATGGATGCTGGTTGTACAAAACTCACTATTTGAGAGCACTTGTAATTGTAAATCAGACGACTCTTGAAATTAGAATAAAAGCTCACATCATAATAATCATATATCTTTGCCATAACTAAATTTTGAAGACCCAAAACAGCAATTACACTTTATGTCATTGTTTTATTAAAGAAAATTCCATGATCAAAATAAGAACGTTGTTTAATTAAGAGTAAAGGCAAAGTAACTAATAAAAAGCGATGTTCTGAAGTTGTAATGGGTCCAGCCAAAGCAAGGATGCAACAATAGGTGCTACAAAAGAGAAAAAGAACTAAATAAAGAATAAAATCATGTGGGATATCACAATTCTATCAAATTTCAACAGGGTTTTTCTTCTAATCTGAATTATTGAGAAGGTAAAAGGAATGGAACTTCCAAATTAAGGAGAAGGTAGCTATTATTCACTTAAGGCCTTTAAATCTTGATGTTTATTGGATTAAATTCTGCTGTAACACTTATTTCAGACTCTTTGGAATAGTAGTTGAAATCTATTTGTATCACATATCTGGTGCAACTTCAGACAATTACTAACTTCGATCTGATAACAAACTAATATCTCCTTCTGAATCTGACTTGGCGAAAATAGTATAGCCTGTTGCACTAAATTTTATCTGATTTCTCGTAAGTTTAAAATTAGATTTAAATTTTTTTTTTCTTTTCCTTTTTCTTTTTCTTCTTCTTTTACCTTCATTTTCTTTCCTTTTTGAATATACCAAAATTGAACTATAAATCGTAATGAAGTTCAACGTACTACCACCAGTCCGTCCAACAATGACGGAGAAGGAGGAACTTGACGATGAACAGAAAGTCCATTCCACTGCTGAGTCTATTGTAACCGATTATAAAGAAAAAGACGGTGGTATTGTTAGCGAAACCAGTTCCACAAGTGAAGAAATGGATGCAGGTGCTAAAGCCGCCACTGCTTCTAATCAACTCTGGAAAAAAAGTCATTTGATTGCTGCTTTCTTCAGGTAATTGCATTTTTCTTTTAAAAATAAATAAAGAAAATAAAATAAATACGATCTTAACCGTTTGCTTTTTATAGTATTTGGATTCTTCAATTTATTATCGCATTCTGTTCTGGTGTCACTGGTGTATTGACTCCATATGTTACAAGTGATTTCCAACACCATTCATTAACCGCTACAACTGGTGTTATTTCCAGTATGATTTCTGGTCTCGCTATCTTGCCTTACGCTAAGCTCCTTAATACCTGGGGTCGTCCTCAATGTTTCGCACTCATGATGGGTTCAATGACTTTGGGCCTTGTCTTGATGGCCGCTTGTCAAAACGTCGAAACCTATTGTGCTGCTCAAGTATTCTATTATGTTGGTTATACTTGTGTCAATCTGACTTTTACCATTTTCATCGCTGATACAACCTCTCTCAAAAACAGAGCCTTAGTTATTGCTTTTGAATCATCACCATGGATCATCACTGTTTGGGTTTATGGTTATACCGCTGACAGTATTTTGAACACCATTGGCTTCAGATGGGGCTTTGGTATCTTTGCCATCATCCTTCCAATTGCCGCTAGCCCTCTTTTCGGATTGTTCTACTATTACCTTGTCAAGGCTCGTAATGCTGGCATCATCAAGAAGGAGGAGCACAATAGAACTTTTATGGAAAGTGTGAAGCACTGGTTTATCGAATTTGATGTCTTGGGTTTGCTTTTGATCATCACTGGTCTTGCATTGTTCTTATTGGCATTTAGCTTGTACGCTGGACAGGGCCAACAATGGAAATCACCCTTGATTATCTGTTTCATTATTATCGGTGTCTTACTCATTATTGGTTTTGCCCTTTACGAAAAATACCTTGCTCCAATAACCTTTATTCCTTGGAAGTTAATGACTGATAGAACTGTATTCTTCACTTTCGCGATGGCCTTCTTCCTTTACATGGGTTGGTACAATTGGGATAGTTACTTCTACTCTTACTTAATTGTCGTCAACAACTTGACTATTCCCCAAGCCACATATGTCACAAATATTTATACTATTGGTTCTTGCGTCTGGTGTCTTGTCATGGGTGCTGTTCTTAGATATTACGGTAGATTGAAGTGGCATGCTGCTGTCTGGGGTGTTCCTCTCACTATTTTGGGATGTGGTTTGATGATTCATTTCCGCCAGCCAGACGTTAATATCGGTTTCATCTGTATGTGTCAGATATTTATTGCTTTTGGTGGTGGTACCTTAGTTATCTGTGAACAAATGACTGTCATGGCAGTTTCTGAACATCAGTACATTCCTTCTGTTCTTGCTATGGAAAATATGTGGATTAAAATTGGTAGTGCCATTGGTTCAACCATTGCCAGTGCTATTTGGCAAGGTGTTTTCCCTCAAAAACTTGCTGAATATTTGCCTGCAGATGCTTTACCCTCTTTAAATGAGATCTATGGCTCAATCACCGTTCAAAGTTCATATGCTGTTGGAACTCCTGAAAGAGATGGTATCAACCAGGCTTATGCATCCACTCAAAGATACATGTTAATTTGTGCCACTTGTTTTTACGTTTTGTGCTGGTTTGCCGTTTTCTTCTGGAGAGATATTGACGTCAAAAAACAAAAGAAACTTAAGGGCCAACTCTTCTAAGTCATCAAATTATCACACAACAAATCATTTCCTTTTTTTAATCCCTCTATATAATCATGCTGTAAACAACACTAAAAAAAAGCACTTGTACTTTAATTTTCTTTCTATTATTATCCATATATTATAATTTATTTACATTTATTCTTTTGTTCCTGCAATCTGGATTGGCGGTTAGGCTTTAAAGCCTCTGGTCATTAATTCTTTTTAAAAAAAAAATGTAACCGTTACTTTTGCGAAAATATTCAATATGTATACGTCACTCAATAAAAACTCGTACTTAATGATAACTACTGATAAAGCATTCCCAAAGAGATTATGGGGTGAATTATAATATTAATTAACAAAGAAAAATATGAACTAAGATGGTGTCACTATATTAGGCCATATTTTTTTCTATTTTATACAATATTTTGTTTTCTTTTAAAAACAACAGAAGTTTGTATTTCCAAATTTAAAAGTTGATTGTATTGGTATGAAACTTATTTAAACTCAACATCCTTCATAATGACGTTCTTTCATGGAAACTTACACTTTTGCAAATTTTCTTTTCTTTTTCTTTATCGAAAAGTGATCTTTAGAGTACACTGCTATTAGTTCTTTACATTCAAAGTAAGATATACGATTACTTTGAAATACATGTAGGCTAAACATGGAATTTGGATGTTCCCAAAACCCTTCCTCAACATATTCTATAAAGGGAGAGAGTCTGATTTGATACTTTATACGTAAAAGACAGCCTTCAAATTACTCTTGTTCTGTGTCTTTTATTTTTATTTATTTATTTATTTTCTTTAAAAAAACAGCTTCATTATATATAACAACTCAGTACAATACAATATATATATGTATATATATAACAATTCAAAATAACACAAAGCTATTAAATAGTGCTTAGATAGCTTCACAGAAGAGTTGCTCTAAAAGATATACATCTATTAGGTTATTTTCTTCTTTGCAGCTCAAGTTTCTTTTTTTTTTGAAATATGTATTTTTTGAAATATGTAATAGTATGCAGTTTCAACAAAACATTTCCATATCGAGAATATTTCTTTAAGGGCGCTTTAATATCTAGGTTTTTGACGTAAATCGCTGATTTCTTTTTTTTTCTTTTTTTATTCGATGAAGGAGAGAGTTTTAGAAAGAAAATCTTTTGTCTTTATACTGTAGATGCAGATATAAATTCAAAAATTGTGCAGTCCCTTTGTATACGTGTTCTATTGAAATATCCATTTGAATCATATCAAGATTTGATCTATCATTCTTGCTTTGCTCGTTTCGATTTGATAGAACTAATACCAACCTTTATGTTCTGATATTATAGATTTGGATAAGATATATTGAATTTATAAGTGTGCAACTATATAGTTTAAAGGGCTATAATTTTTTGGTTATTTTATCATTAAAACACTCCAATATTGTGGTTGAATTTAGCTTGAGATTACATCTCAATATAACATATTTGAAAAAAATAGATGAATAAATAAATCCTTGGTAGATCCTATATAGTTTTACTTTATTCTAAACCTTGTGAAATGTGTTCTAAAGAAAAAAACGATTTTTACAAGCGAGAATCTTTTTGTAAACTTTTCCTTTTTTTTGTGGGGTTATATTAATTTCTATCATATCAAATGTATTAGACAAAAAGTGACAAAACATAATGCTCTTTTTATATCTTCTTCCGCCAGCAGTGAAAATTTGGATTACAAATATTATACATCGGAAACGGAAAAACAAATGTAGACCATCAGCTTAAGCGATTTTATATATGGAGAGAATACAAAAAAAAAAAAGATCATATACATATATATAAATTGTTTGTAAACCATGTTTTGTATTGATCGATCGCCAGAACAAACTGATCGTACACGTAAATAAAATTGATTCAGGAATGTTTCATAGTAATATAATGCAACTTTTATTTATTTTCCAAGAAGAGACCAAAAAGAGTTACGTAATTACCAACGACTATGGTCTTAATAATGAAGATGATAAAATGAAAGTTTTTTTTGTGTATCAAATAGCACTGAGAAAATAAAAAATAAAGAAATAAAAAATAAAATATTAGCACATTCATCGGGTGAATGGTAAAGGCGGTTAAATAAGAGATACAATTCTTCCGTCTTACAAATCATGGGCCTCTATTCACATATTTAATTTATGTTACACAGATGCGAAGTCCCCGTTTCGTTGATACGGATAGGGACCACTCATATTTGCAAAAAGTAATCACAACATCAGATAAGCTAATTTGCCATATCACTTAGACTTTGCACCATACTTCAGATGAGTATTCAGTAATCTATTTATTTTTGATTCCATTTAAAATATCAAATTACTATTATTTCTTTAATCTAATACCATTTTGATAGATAATTTATATATAGACATTTGTACATGTTTCCTTTTTTGTAAAGGGAAAAGGCATAATAAGGAAAATAACGGACGGACATACGTGATTAAGTAGTTGAATCACCTTTATCAAGCAAGATGGTTTATTTTGTGGATGCGTTAAAAGATAATAATAATAATAATAATAATAATAATAGTAAATATATGACAGTGTGAAATTACAAAAATAGGAAAGAATACATGACGTTAAGAGATAGGAGAAAAGAAATGGCTCAATGAAATACGTATCACCGAATGGAAAGCTAATAATACAAGGAAGTTTCTAAGTGCATATAAAAGATAAACAAAAAAGGTTTTTCAGAAAAGCTCTTGAAGATCCTTTAATGAAACTACGCCAACCCAACAGTTGTTGCTATCTACGACAGGGAGCAAAGGTATATTCTTTTGTTTCATCACCTTGACTGCTTCAGATGCTAATCCATCGACAGGGAATACAGTGGGATCTTTCGACATGATGTCCCTTGCTTTGATTTGGAATATACCATCATGAGTAGACTTTTTTAATAAGCGGTGAATATCTCCATGTGTAATCACACCAGTAATTGTTCTGGGTTTGATTTGTTCTTCTCCGTCTGTTGATGATGCAGTAGATAAAGGCGGGGAAGGGAAACATGTATTAGCGGAGGGGTCGTTTAGATCCAATGACATAGTTGTTTCCGTACACTCCTCTTCTGGTGATAAAACAATTACACTAGATCCTTTTGGATGCCTTGTCATCTCCATAATCACAACATCTAAGGATGTCGATGGACTTACTGCTGCAACTTTAGGTGCTTCCACCATACTATCTGCAACCTTTAATAGTAATCTTCTACCTAAGGAACCACCTGGATGATTCAAAGCAAAACCGTCTGTGGTAAAGGTTCTTAACTTGGCTAACGAAAGGGCTAGAGCATCTCCGAGAGCCAAAGTAAGAGTAGTCGAAGTTGTAGGAGCTGGGATAGACCCACCTGCCTCACATTCCACATATCCATCGATCCATGCTGCACATTCTCTTGCCAATTTACTCTGTGCGTTTCCACCGAGACCAATGACAGGTATGTTGCGATGTTTCAGACTAGGAAGCAGCATTAGCAATTCTTCAGTATTGCCTGAGAATGATAAGGCAAGCACTACATCCTTTGACTGTACTGTTCCAAGATCGCCATGCAATGCTTCGACGGGATGGAGAAATGTAGCTAATGAGCCTGTAGACAACATGGTTGCCACAATTTTTTCACCAATTTTTCCAGATTTCCCTACACCTGTGACTACAATTTTACCACCTGCATCCAATGCTTTGAACATAAGATATGTTGCCTGTTGATAACCTTCACCAGCTTGTTGATTATCTGTTAGTCGTTGGGCGGCTGCATTCAATGCTTTTGCTTCATCTATCAAAACATTGGCAGCACCGATAACAATGTCATGAGTAGACTCAATCATTATTTAAATAAAAATATAAAAGGAAATATATAAAATAGTAAATTGAGAAATAAGACTATTTAGAGCAAATAAATAGTTCAAAGAATTACAAATATAAAAAGTTTTTTTTAAAAAAAATCAGAAGAGGAAGAAGAGGAAGTTTAAGAGTTACGAAGGCAGATCACCTTTATATATAAACAAAATATTAAAAAAAAAAAAATAGGTCGTTCCCTTTCTCCTCATCTCCGATGAAGTGTGTAACCAAAGTAAGCCACTCAATATCTTTGTTTTTATTTATGTATTTTAACTCTCTTTCTCTCACTTTTGACAGCAATCAATCGCTACAACCTTATTTGTTTGTTGATGTTATTTATTTCAACTCTTATCATCAATTTAAATATTATATTCATATCCACATTTAATCCAATTAAATAAGGTATGACCAAATTACAATGTAAGACGATTGGGCCAATAAAAAAGTATGAAAATTGTCGTTTCAAACAAATGTGATAATATCTTGATCGTATTTCGACATTTGATGTTACGATTTAGACATATTCGCAACACAAACTTTTTTTTTTTGACTTTTTTTTATTGTTTTGATCTATTTTGTGTTAATGTTGAACTGAAATCGGCTTTTACAGGTTCTTTATGTGAAGGTTTATACTTGAGTTCTGCCATAATGGAGATATGACTAAAAAAATTGAAAAATAAAATTAATACCGTAGTAACCTTATTATCATTAAAAAAAAATACTTACTCAGAGGGGAAGTGTGCATTAGGGAAGCCCACCACTTTACTGATATAATCATGGTCGATGGGGCCCAAAATGGATATGACATCCAAAGTATTATTAGCATACCAGACATAATCAAGAGTTCCTTTAAATCCAGGTGTATTGTTTGTAAATTCAAGTTCACCAATGCTATTGTAAGAGCTTTTAAGAGAGAAAGGATGTGACAGGCCTTCTGTGGTATAGTTTCCGTAAGAGTATTCACCAAAATCACTATGGTTTTGTTGAAGCGAGCCTTTGGATAAGAATTCATAGACACCTGAAACAGGTGTAGAATTGAAATCACCACACACAATAAGTGGTAGCTGGTCACATGATGAATAGACCACATCGCTGCCATTCTCTTTTAGATGTCTCTTGGAGAACTTTTCAACCTCTTCCATCATCATACCCACCTGCACAAGTTTCACATCGCCATCTGATGGGGACCAGTGTGTATGCGTGTTAACAACAAGCATACGTTGCTGAGTGTTCTTATCTTCCAACAAGGCAAAGATACCAATATTGTCCTTGTTCATGACACGGTTATAAATATCTGCTGTTTGTTTGAAATCAGGTCTAGCTAATGCCTTTTGATTATACTCTATAATTTCTTGATCAATCAATTTATATCTATGCATGATTAAAATAAAATATAAGTCATTGTAATATATACGTCATATATTGTTATATGCATTACCTAGTTGACTTGTAGAAAATAGCACAACCATCTACACATCTTCTTTCCTTTTCGGACATTGTCTTTGCACGCGTCTTTGGATGGAATAAACTTTCATAATCACCCATTCGCTTAAAATGCTCTCTGAAGTAATCTTCATATTGTGCCATTTCCAATTCCTAATATTAAAGTGAATTTGTTTAATTAATATACATTGTACATGTATATATATGACAATAATCAAATGATCTTTTCTTTCTTCTATCCACTAAATATATATATATATATATGTATATATATATATATAAGACTAAACATTACCTGTAAACAAATAACATCTGGGTTGTAACCAAGTATTTCAGAAACGATCAACTCTCTTCTATAATCCCAGCTTAACGCCCACGATGGTGTGTAACCGTAAAGTTGGCCAGTTGCATATTTCTGACACAGAATGTTATAGGAGAGAACAGTGAATTTGTCTTTAAAAAAAATAAGTAAAGAAAAAAAAACAGATCAGGGAAAATATTAAAATTCATACCAGGATCATCTGTTGTGTCTCCTTCAACAAGTAGCCATTCTCTATGAGGAGGTGGCATACCAACTAAATAAAGGAAATGGTTATGGTAACTACCATTGAGTGTGTTTTTATAATCATAGTTTTACCTGGAGCATTTTCTCGGAGTGATATAATCACAGCCTGGGTGCCCTCTTTGATCAACATATTCTTTAGATCAGTCTGGATTGGGTTTCCCTCAAGACCCAAGGTTTCCAATTGATACAAGCAGCCAAATTCACTAGGCAAGCTAACAAGGTTGTTATCAAAGGCCAAGAGCTCACGCAAGTTTGAAAGAAGCCCCAATTCTGGGGGGAGCATGGTAAGCTTGTTTCCAGATACATCAAGGATTTTAAGGTTGGAGAGTTGGCTCAACCAAGACATTAAAAAGGTAAGGTTGTTATGATTAATATAGAGTGCGGTGAGGAAACGATAGTTGCACAATGCAGGCGAAATATTCTTTAGTCCCATACCACCCATATCCAATGTTGTCCAGCTTTGAATGTCGTCGCCGCCTTCATCTGTCGTGCTCTTGTGGAGTGCTTTCCCATTGCTGCTATTGGCAAACATTTTGTTGGGATCGTTGGGATCAGTGATGGTCACTGCAGAAGAGACAGGTGTATTGCGAGCAACAGCGGCAGCAGCACGAGCATGATGATGTGGAGATGACGATTGTCGAGAAATCTGAGCATAAGTCAATTGACGAGCTAAATGAGGTGTTGCGCTAGGAGAAGCAGCAGCAACGGCAGTAGCATTATTAGAAGAGTTTGAAGTTGTAGCTGGATTCATTTCAGGCGTAGCCATCAATGGTTGTTGCTGTTGTTGCTGCTGCTGCTGCTGTTTCTGCTGAAGAGAGATTGGATAACGGTTGGCGAATGATGGAGTGTTTGTCATGTTTCCACCAGCATTTCCGTTAGCATAGATAGAATAGGTAGATGGTGAAGAGGCAGGCGATGTGTTAAAAGGAGAAGCACCTGTATTATAAAGCTGGTGCAGCGTATGGGTATAAAAGTTACCATTTACTGGGCCATTTTCTTTTTCTTTATCAAAAGACATTTTATAAAAATAGTATAAAAGAGCATAATCATCATCATTATTTTATTGTAAAAATGATGTACTGTCTTTTTCAAGAAATTGAGAAAAAATTACAAATTATTGAGAAAAGTTTTTCAAATTATTAGAAAAAATTTCGAATTAATGAGAAAAGTTGAATAATTATTGAGAAAATGTTGATGAGGGGGGAAAATAGGTGAGAGAGTGCTTCATCTCTTGATATAATCCAACTCAATGAATAACAATAATAAAAAGGGTGCATGCCATCAATGAATAACAATAATAAAAAGGGTGCATGTCATAGTATTTAAATGTGTCTCATTAATTACACACTTTGATTGTGATTGGCAATTACTTTTGAATACTTAAGTCTTTCCGAGTAAAGAATTTTGTCTAATGTATTCTTATCTACAAAAATGCTAATATCTATT
>VCJB01002678.1:6281-19199 GCA_024140155.1 Backusella parvicylindrica | reverse complement strand
AAAAAAAAAAAATACGTAAATGAAAATATAAGATGCGTCTTTTAAAAAAGAAAAATATTACCTCTTTCAATGATGGGGTCAGTGATACCCGCAATGCTTGCACACCAGATTCCATATGATTTTCCATCTCCCGTACCTGGTATGATTCTGTATAGAAAAATAACCTGATTTTTACTATCCATAACTTGGCTAGATACTTCTGTGGTGGACAGTGTTATATTATCTTGTGATGTTATGATATTATTTCGTAATAAGTCTATTTTTAATATATTTATATATTAAAAATATCACCCTAGTATAGCTATGCGTTTTACCATGAAAATGTGTGCTAGCCAATACTTTTGGACAGTGTCTATCTTTTGATAAGAAATACCGAATGATACCTCCAAAAAGACTAGCTCCATCTAACGCATTTGTTCCCTATATAAGAATCAGTTACTAATAACGTATAACCATGACGAACGATATGAATTTTTAACCTTTCCAAATTCATCAATGATCACCAAACTCTTACATGTGGCTCCAACGATGGCTCGATTTAGTTGTTGTATATCGAATGCAAAAGCACTTTGAGGCTATTTTGAATTTAAATGAGCTATATTTGTTCAATTTATGTATATGTTAAATTTTACTTTAGATACTGTTTCCGAAGTTTGAATTCTTGTAAACATTTTATCTGTTATCCCAATGACTGCAGTGTCAGCAGGTACAAAGCTATAATATTGAAGTTAATTTAATTAATATATTTTCTTTAAAAGAAAAAATGTATTGAGTACCTTCCAATATGTGCCATATATACAATCAATCCAACCTAACATGAGTATATATGAGAAAAATGTTCAATTTTTTTTTTTTGACTTTGTATATTGTTGTACTTGTTTCAAATAAACACTCTTTCCGGAGAAGTTCGCACCACTTAATATTTGAATTTTTGAATGTATTTTATCATTAAAAAAATCACCATCACGAGTATCTTCTTGAATAAAAGTATCATTAGGTATAAATATATCCATACACAGTTCTTGTAAAGGATGTCTAAAAAAAGGTACCTTTTGTTAGAATCACTTACTTTCTGTATTTTATTTGTTCCCATACCTTCCATTTTTAATCTTAATTACATTTTCTGTTTCTGTTAAAGTAGGTTCAACATAATTGAAAGATAAAGCTACCATTGCAAGAGATACGATGCTAAATAATATTTATTTATTCAGTTTACTTTGTTGGAGAATAAAGGACATTTGCCCCCCCTTTTTTTTTGTTACCAATCTAATTCGGCTATTGCTTTAACACACTTTAATATTTCATTTTGGTGTTGTAAAATATGACTTGATAGCTCTTGAATAATTTCAATCTCTTTGTCTATTATTGTTTTAGTATATTTACATATATATCGTTTCCTTTTTCAAACTTACCAAGAATCATTCCATAAATATCACCGATAGTACTGTCTAATTCTATATTTTTGCCTTCACTTTAACACCAATACAAAAAAAAAATCCTAATCTCCATATTTACCAATAGTGTTACTGTTTTTATAATAGTAATTTTCCTGTGTCACAAACTTACAAAAAATAATAAGAATAATTATTTTGGAAAAAACAAAGCCTATCTCTATACCTGTAATTCAAACCCTTCTATGGTTTCATCTTCAGAATGAGATCTAGGTAATGTCACTAAATAACCTAATTGAGGAAAATATACAACATTCAGAGTAGCCCCATATTTGATTGGTAGCTCCTTGCTAATTTCATGCGCTACTTTTAACTATTTCAACGTAAAAAAGGCTTTTAGATTTGAAAGAAACAAAAACATTAAACCCATATTACTAGGTAATTGTCCAATTGTTTATATTTTTCACGTAATAAATCAAGCTCCTATTTTGAGAACAGTTAATCAATTCAATATATATGTATATATATAACGAAAAAAAAATAATGGTGATTACATGATTTATATTGGTCCGGATAATAAGTCGACCTTCGCTTTCGCTTATTTTGAATGAAATCTATGAAATTAGTAATTAATATCTTGCTTGAGTACGTGTTTTTTTTTTTGTTAAAAAACAAAAAGAAGACCAACCTTTTCCTGAATTTCATTTGAAATATTTCTCATTATAGAAACAGGAATAAGTTCTTGAGTATTTTGTATAATAGAACTTTGGGCTTCTAAATGATTCAATGTGGTGTGTATGGCAATAGCATGACGTGCAAACTATATATTTAACATATTAATTGATTTTTTTTTTACATTCTTTCATTTTTTTTTTTCATTTGCCTCCATCATTGATTTCCAATTGTTATGGTTTGCTTTATTTTCTTGTATTTTTGATGATATTCCTCTTATATTCTTAATAAAATGCATATCAGATTGTAGTCTATCCATAACGTCTTTTCTGCTTATAAAATATCGTATTGCTTCATGTCGTTGGTTGATCATTTTCATGTCAATGGTAGGACTTGAAATCCATTCTTTTAAGAATTGCTTTCCAGGAACACTACTGGTTTTATCAAGAAGTCCTTTATTTCGTATGTTAGAAGCATGATTTAAGATATGGTTTTATGGTTTTATGGTTTCTCACCAAATAACGATAAGCTTTCTTTCCCTCTCTTTTGATGCATACTTGGGTGTGTTTCAGATTCGAATATACAAAGTGATCTATTTAAAAAAACAATCGTTATCTTATTTATTTTTTGTGGGATAGAATAGTTGTAAGTAAGTACCTCAGTGTATCAGAATCTATCTGCATATATAACTCGCTATAATAGAATAGATAAGTAATAGGTAATGTCATCCATATATTTTTTTTACCATGAGAATGTTGAAAAAAGTGTAGGAATATTGATTGTACTTTCGTCATCTTCTATATCACTGATAAATTTCAAAAGAACACCTAAACATCCGACCTATAAAATAAATAAGCATATGTAGAGTGAAAAAATGAATGAATAGCAAAATTTACCGTTCTTTTGTTCTCCTCTAGTCTAAAAGCACCTTCTAGCTTTAATAAAGCATGCATCTTTTCATCCTGATCTACATTGGTCAATACTATATTTTTATACATATCCTCGCTAGCTTGTTCATGCTCATTATTCATTTGATATTGGATAAACCAGTTCATAAGTTCACTTTTTCCTTTTTGAAATATAAACTCTTTTGCTTTGATCTTTTTTATCTCAATATTAGTATCTAAAAATGTGTTTATAAGTATATTTGATATCTTTTTTTTCTAATAACCCATTATTACTATACTCAGCAATAGCTTTATACAATAAATCGTCACTCGAGTCAGGTATAATAACAGCTTGAGGTTCTATTTGTGCAATGACTTTTGACAACAAAGTGTTTAGAAGTTGCTCATATATGCCACAAGTAAAAAAAAAAGTAACTTACGGGTTCGTACATAGCCAAATGAAATGGATTCCCGAATATCTTGCATGGCAAATAGCTCATTGTCATTTGAATAACAGCAACCTAACTTTGAAGAACTCCACTGAAGACAGAGAACTGGTGGCATTGAATTAAAAATACTAATAAATGGAAGAGAATGAGATAAAAGAAAAAAAAAAAGAAAGTGAATTTTTTTTTTGTTATTTTTATTATTATTACATTTATATAGTATAGTAATTGGATTCACTTCATTGAATTTGTAATAACTTTTTTTTTTTTTATCATATAGCTCTTACGACTTATTTATATATTTACTCAAGGTAATCATTAGATAATTTTGAATAAATATAAGTTATATTTACCCAGGCCAACTCATCTTTGACGAAGCTTACTTATATAAATTGCTTTTTATAAAAGAATTTAATAAAAAGTCATAATGTTCTTCAGACATACATGGTCCATATACCATTACTGTGTTTGAATAAAAGCTATTTATTTCATACTCATGTTGATCTTTTACGTAAGATTAAACGGCTTCTGGGCTAACCTTATACTTTCACTGATACTATGACTAATTTATCAAATTAACCATGCTTCTAATTTTAACATGCCACGCACTTTAGACTGTAAAACATTAATAAAAAGCAGAACCAGCACCCAAGTATGAAAATAATAAAAACAGATAAACAAAATACGATGGCGTCTAAACTCACACTCTGTTATCTTAATTTTTCTATATATGGCTTTGAAAACTTTCTTCCTCATCTTAAACATCTCCTTTGAATCTGGACTTTTGTGTTCAACAAACCTATCCCCCTTATTGTTTCACAACATGCGACTAACTTTATAAAATCCCAGACCATTTAGTCGCTTTGCTTGAAGTCCCTTTCTTTTGAAGGATCGGTCTCTTTTCCTTCTTCTTCTTTTTTGCAATACAGAAAACAAAAGTATTTCTTTGGTCAAATGCATGGTAAAAATATAAACATTCATGCCATACCTTGCAGTAGTTGGTTAATTAATGATCTTCTTTAGATGAATCAATGGCTCGGGATCTATACTTTGATTCCGACATTGCCAATGACGCAGAGAGTCAAGATCCTCTTGCCCAACTTGAACTTGGAAAATTATACTATTATTCCACTCATATCAAGAATAACTGCAGCAAAGCATTCAAGTGGCTTAGTCTCTCTGCATCGCAAGGAAATAGAGAAGCTCAATTCAAATTAGGTGATATGTACGCCCTTGGTCATGGCGTTGAGCAAGACATTTTTTTTGCACATGAATGGTACACAAAATCCGCACTTCAAGATGATCCAAAAGCGTTGGCTAGAATACGTAACCTTTACGAAGAAGACAAAAGGCTCCATACCAGAGGTGAAATAAATTCGGAAGAAGAAGGCATGAATGAAAAGGAGTTTAAAAAAGAAAATGGTGTCAGGGAACTGAACGAATACAGGTTGATGCACTCAGAAAAAATAGTGGGGAGTACCATCGAGTACTTGACAAATAGATTTCGTGCCCTAAAAGAGTCCAAAAAAATGGATAAGAACATGTATCATGAGCTTGGATTTCATTATCAGCATGGATATGGTGTTAGAGCAATTACTAGTCGAGCGATGGAATGTTACACTGCTGCTGCAAAACAAGGACACTCGAGTGCTCAGTATAATCTTGGATTTTTATATCAGCATAGTACTAAAATTAAGTTTAACTATACTCATGCTTTCCAATGGTACACACTAGCTGCTGAAGGTGGAAGCAATGGAGCTCAGAATTGTCTGGGGTATTTTTACGAAAAAGGATTAGGGGTGAATATGGATCTGGTTAAAGCGTTGTATTGGTACACTCAAGCTGCCGAAAATAATAATAAAGGGGCCTCGTTAAACATTGCTAGAATGTGCCGGAAAGGATTGATTGACAAAGTAAATTACACTGAAGCAATCAAATGGTATAAAGCGGCAGCCGAACAAGGAAGTCAGGTCTCTAAAAACTGCCTCTATTCACTGGCTCAGAAGATGAATATAAGTGACATTTATCCTAGCTTAGATGAGCATCTTTATGGTATAGATCCTTTAGTATTATATAGAATGTGTTCAAGACTCCAGCTTGATGTCAAGGGATCTACAGTGACTTGCCAATTAAAGCAACTAGCAAAACATGCTTTGATCGGCGATGGAAACGCAATGCTAGAAATAGGGTTTAAATATATGACAGGAACCGAGTTAACCGAAAACAAAGACATTGGGTTCAGATGGATCAAGAATGCAGCATTATCCGGTCTTACCAAAGCTCAACTTATCTTAGGAAAATTATATGAATATGGTGAGGGTGATGTCGTGAAACAAGATTATTACAAGGCAAGTATCTGGTACTCTCTAGCTACAAAGAAAAAGGATGCTGTCGCTCAATATGAACTGGGGCTTTTGTATTTCAATGGTTATGGTGTACGTAAAGATCCATTAGAGGCAAGCAAATGGTTTACGTGGTCTGCTGATCAAGGTAACAGTGATGCACAGTATCTATTGGGCGTGCTCAGGCTCTTAGGTGAGTTTTTTTTTTTACTGCTATTTTTTATAATAAAAAAAATAAAAAAAAAAGAGGGCACGACTTATCTGATTTGTTTCAATCAAGGTATTGGGTTAAGTAAAGATATATCCGAGGCCTTTGAATGGTTCATGAAATCTGCTTCGCAAAAAAACACACAGGCTCTATACCATCTTGGAAAAATTTACTGGACAGGCATCGAGATTAGCAATAAAATACACGTTAGAAAAGATGAAAAGAGAGCATTTACTATGTATAAATATGCTGCAAACCATGGTAACTTAAATGCTCAGGTTTTAATTGCAAGAATGTATGAAGAAGGAGAATATATAGAAAAAGATATTCTTAAATCGATCGAATACTACACTCTAGCTGCAGATCTTGGTGATATAGGGTCAAAATACAAACTTGGTTGTATGTACCTTAATGGAATGAATGTCGAACAAAACTACGTAAAGGCTTACAAGTTACTATGTGATGCAGCAAAGAATGGCCAGTACGAAGCAGCACGCATTTTCGATATTCCAGTTACCTACTCTGAATCAATACATGATTATTCCAATGTATCAACAATGTTCCAAAAAGCGGTTGAAGATAAGTTGGGTAATTTAGAATACAACATTGGATACATATACGAAAACGGTCTCGAAGATTATAATGGGAATCAGGTGCTCGGTATCAACTTTTCTTTGGCACTTCACTGGTATTTGAAAGCCGAAAAAAAAAATGATTCAAGGGCTATCTACAGATTAGCAGAAATGTACGAAAATGGAAGGGGTGTAAACCAGGATCTGTGGACCGCCTATATCTATCATGCTATAGGATCAAATTTAAGAAACTCAGACTCTATGTGTGCATTAGCCAGGATGTATCTTGATGCCATTGGTGTGACACAGGATATGTCAAAAGCTTTCTATTTGTTATTTAATGCTGCTAATATGGGACACCAAGAATCGTGCTTAATTTTAGCCCCTCTATTTGGTTTTAACAAAGATGATAAGAGTAGATGTATATACTTATCGATAATGGACATGCTTGAAAAGGTTGCTGAAGATGGTAATGTAGTTGTGCAACAGAAACTTGGTGACTATTATATGTCACTTAATGATCAAGAAAATGCCATCAGATGTTATAAAATGGCTGCTCATGAACAAAATACGGAGGCCTACTACAACCTAGGGAAGATTTATATAGAAGAAGGCTTTTATCACAATATATCAAAGGCAATCGAGTTTTATGAGCTTGCTATAGAAAAGCAGCATATAGAATCAATATATGAGATGGCGAGAATATACCATTACGGAATTGGTACTCCTCAAGATTACTTGAAGGCATATCAGTTATACACGGATGCATCCAATCGAGGACATAAAAGAGCTTACGCGATTTTAAGTATTACATCCGATTCAAAATACAGCACTAGTGATAATAACAACATCCATGATTCACTGTCACCCTCATCAGAAGATTTCAGTCATCTACTTTCAATGTATGAGTTTGTAGCCACAGATGGGCAAATTGACCTGCAATATAAAATCGGTTACATCTACGAAAAAATCATGGACACTCCCGAGTACGAAAAGGCAATCAAATGGTACTTAATGGCTACATCTGGGTACCATAAAGAAGCAGCTTATCGTTTAGGCTTACTTTATAAGAGCGGTCTAGGTGCTGATCAAAACTGGTCAGAGGCTATACACTTTTTTGAGAAAGCGATGAATAACGGAAACAATGAGTCTTGTTTCGAATTAGGACTGATAAACCATTATGGTAATGGAGTAAAAGTCAATAAACAAAAAGCACTTGAATACTACTACAAAGCAGCAGATCATCAAGATTCAAATGGGGAATATATGATGGGAAGACTTTATGAGGATGGTGAAATTGTACAAAAAAATTTCCTGGAGGCAATAAGATGGTACAAAAGAGCGTATGATCAAAGAAATAGCGATGCTATTACTCGTTTATATGATTTACAAGTTGACAAACTGGATGAAATATCTTTTGACCGTAGAGAGTATCACATTTTACAGCATTTTGCAGATTCCCATGAGGGTGAACGTAAGGAAGACGATCCTGATTTTTACGGATACATGTACTTTCGATTAGGTTATATTTACTTTGAAGGAGCACTGGTGGAAACCAACTACGAAAAAGCATGGGATTATTTTCATATTTCTCTGAAAGAATACAACAACAAAGATACTCTACATTATATTACAATTGCGAAGCAACATCTACAAGGCTCAGAAATACTGGTACAGAATAAAAAGCTCGAAATGTTTGATGCTGTCATCAATAGATTAGATAAAGAATTACTATTCGAAATAGCAATAAGGTACTATGAGCCAACATGTTCAACTGACTGCGATATTCCCCATGCTATAAAAAATATATATGGAACTTTGTTTAACTATTTCACCAAAGCCTTCGAAAAGGGATACTCAAAAGCAGAAAAATACCTTGGAGATATGCTTTATTATGGAGAAGGTGTAGAAATCAACCACGAAAAGTCTTTCATGTTCCATCGTAGCTGTGCAGATCATCAGAGTGCACAAGAAAACTACCAAACCGGTTGTATGTATTATGGATTAATCTCGAATAAAAGAAGAAACGATTCCATTGCGTTTGTGTATTTTGATAATGCAGCATCTCACAACATTGAAAACGCTCAAGTTTATTTGGCAGACATGTATTATTATGGACTTGGCGTGGAGAAAAACCAGGAAGAAGCGTTCAAGATATATGAATCTGCCGCTTTAGAACGAAGTCACTGGGAAAATCTCTTGGTAGGAATTCGCTATTATAGAGGAGATAAAACTGTCAGAAAAAACCATTCCATTGCGTTTTTTCATTTTAATATTGCTAAGATGCAAGGGAATGACGAAGCACTAAGATATCTTGGGGAGATGTACTACTATGGAAAAGGCACAGAAATGGACAAAGAGCAAGGGTTGGCGTTTTATAAATCACTTTCGAATAGACAGGGCCATGCTGAAAACACGACAACCGGACTTGAATATTTGACTGACAATACTTTCTTCCAAAAAAATGAAAGTATTGCATTTATTTTTTTAAATACAGCTTCCTGCAAGGGAAATGACTTGATCAAAAGACGACTAGGTGATATGTATTATTACGGAAAAGGAGTTCAAAAAAACAGAAAATGGGCGCTTGAATTACATGAAGTGTATTCTGATCACTGTGATTGCCTCAAAAACAAATCAATAGGTCTTCAATACTACCATGGTGACTCTGATATTAAAAAGAGTTATTCCATTGCATTCGTCTATATAAAAAAGGCAGCTGAACAAGGAAATGTAAAGGCCAAAATACACTTAGGAAACATGTATTACTATGGACAAGGTGTTAACAATGATCAGTCAAAGGCTATAGAACTGTATGAATATTCTTCTAAACAACAAGGTAGTCAGGCAAACATAACTACAGGTTTTCAATATTATCATGGCAGTGACGGGGTAAGAAAAAATCGAGAGACTGCATTTATTTTTTTCGACAGAGTTGCTTTTCAAGAAAATGCAAAAGATCTACGACAACTGGCCGATCGATTAAACAATCATAAAGACAACCATTCACAGGACGTAATAAAAGCTAAAAGCTATTATAAAAATGCAGCCTACCAACAAAACATGAGCACAAACAACCACATTGCTTTACAATATTATAATGGTACTGATGATACAAAAGAAGATGCGTTAGTGGCTCAGATTTTTTTCAACGTGGTGACTGAGCAAGAAAAAATAAAACGTCAAAGCGAATTGGCAGATACATTATACTTTAACGAGGGAAATAATTTAAATCGAGTCAAGGCCATTGAAATTTACAGAAAATGCGCTCATCAGCAAAACAGTAGGATAAATCTATCCGCTGGACTCAAATACTACAAATATGAAGACGACTCAGAAGAAAGTAATACAGTTGCGTTTATTTATATTCATCAAGCGGTGCACCAAGGAAATATCGAAGCAAGTCGATATCTAGGAGACATGTACTTTTACGGACAAGGTGTCAAAGAAAATAAGAACGAGGCGATAGCATTATATAAAAAGGTAGTCAGTCAACAAGGCATCATTGACAATATGGCTACAGCTCTTCGATATTGTAATGATAATAGTAGAAACGTGACAAAAAACTATACAACGGCTCTTCTTTTTCTAGACAGGCTTCCTTTTAAAAAAAAGTATAACTCCCAGAGGTATCTCGCCGAAGAGCTTTACTACGGTAAACACGTTGCGCAAAACCAGGCAATGGCAATTCAACTATTCAAAGACGCCGCTGCTACATTAGCGAGTGAAACCAATGTCTCTATTGGTAACCGCTATTATTTTGGTAAAAATGGAGATGGAAAAGACCACGCCATTGCTTATATCTTTCTCTCCAAAGCTGCTGATCAGGGAAACGGTGATGCTCAACTACGCCTGGGACATATGCATTATTTTGGTATAGGAACAAACAAAGATCAAACCAAAGCTGTTAAACTATTCCAAGCAGCTGCTCATCAATTTGATGAATTTAAAAATACACGCATTGGTCTTGAATATTACGAAGGTGATGAAGAAAAGGAAGCAAACCTTTCCATTGCGTTTGTTTATCTTTTAAAAGCTGCTGATCAAGGAAATACCATTGCACAACAATATGTTAAGAACACTTAATTTTTTTATTACCGAAATAAAGTGAAACACACCAGCATGAAAGATTATTTTTATGCAAAAAATTTTAATGATGATGATTATTTACATTTATAATGTAGCAACAAATTATATTATTTGTACAACCAAATCCAACTTTAATACGATATCATTATATAAAACCAATGCAAGACTTTTTAATATATACATAAGATGGGGATGGAGTTACTAGATAATGAAAAGATCAAACATCAATAGCAATAAATCTATTTGAATCATCTCTACTCTATGAGTTTATAGCGAGAGGGAATTGGCGTGTGAATACGCGCTATTTTAGATCAATATATGCATTTTCTCACACGTGGAAAAAAAAGAGGGGGGAGATGGTGGTTTTATATAATGTGTAAAATTTATCCGTCCCTTAATTTTCTCTTTTATACTCACACACACTAAAAAAACATACAAGAATGAGAGAATATTCACAGGAAGAATTAGACCGCATGCGTATTCTGATGAATGGTGAAACTGCTTGGGATAAAGTAAAAAGAAAGTCTAGAGAAGAACCTCTTGTACCTGCAGGTAAAAGAAAGAAATATCATTCAATAAGATCGTTTTTATGCTTAAAAATACAATATATAAAAGGTGTTGGGTTGACATGTTTTGCTTTGGTTGCTGCGACTTTTGGTATCAAAACGGGTAACCGTGCCTATGCCAATAATATGTTTAGACTTAGAGGTAAAGAGTTATATATAGAAATGTTTTTTTTCTAAAAAATAAAATAAAATAAATAACACCCTCTCTCTTCTTCTGTTTTTAGTGGCAGCACAAGGATTTACAGTATTAGCTATGGTTGGAGGGTCACTTTATTATTCTCATAGAGGAAGGCAATAAAAATAACAATGAATTCATTTACATGTGTATTATATTTATTCGTCTTTTGTAAGCAAGTGTTCGTTTTGGAAAGAAACTGTGTAGCGCTGAATATATTCTATGATATTTTTTTTTATAGTTTAAAAGTTAAAGGTAAAAGGTTTATGACGAAGTATTAGGTAATTACCAGTGTGAGTGTGTGGTTAAGTTGAGTTGAGAAAAAAAAAAGAACGATATCTTATTTTCAGAGTGGGTGTTTATTTTGCATATCATCAATTTCCCTCTTTCCAAGACGATCAAAACCTCGAAAAATGACATTGTTCAAATCATTTTAAACCTTAAATCGCTTAACAAGAATTTATTTAAAATGTTCTAGGTAGTAAATATAAACATTAGTGTTACTATGGAATGTACTGTTTTCTACTTGGATTGATGATTAGGAGGCCATTCTAATTCAACGTTCATTACATCCAGTTCTAATAGATCAGCTGAATGGATTCCACCAACTGAAGCAAGATTGGGTAAAGTGCGTCCAAGATCGCCATGCACATATTCCTTGATATATGTACCTGCTTGTGTATGTAATTGTAAAACACCAAAGTGTGCATCTTCAGCTTTATCAGAAAGACGTTCAATGGTGGAGGTATGAATTACTTTGGGTCGGATTGCTGTACCACGTCTATGATTTTTTAAAGATAAGTCATTAGGATGAATCTATTTACGACTCGAAATGGATTTATGTATATATATTACCTTTGGAATACACGAATTGGAGTCTTTTGGTAAATAGTAAATGGAGTAGAACCTGTCTGATTGATATGTGCAATCAATTCATCTGTCAAGGGTTCGGATAACCAGACAAGTGCTCTAATTGATTTCGGTTAAAATTGGTGGTATAAAAAGGAGGATATGATATTCTTCCTCTTTCTCTTTTACCTATAAAGTTTTGTCTTTGTTTCTTCACCTTGTTTGATAATCATTCTATCTGCACTATATATGAAATATTAAGATGAATAAAATCACAAGACATGTATATAGACCCCCATTTACTTACGGTTTGACATGACATAATTTTATCACTTGTACTGCATCCTTATGAATATCTGATGAATTAATTTCCTCTTCTATTTTTTTGTATTCTTCATCAGATAAACGGGGTTTACGAGGATTTACCAACTCTAAATAGAAGGGACGACCGGAGCCCAACATACGCACATTTGAATCTTCTCTTCCAGCCGTACAAAACTTGCTCGAGTCTGCACGATGATATTTCTCTAAAAGAGACTGGAAACAGTCCGATACAGCATACTCGGCGAGCTTTTTTCCACGCACGGTCCAAGGTGTTTGACTGTATTCGCGTGTAAATTTAAGATAACGGCCACCAACATAACTGGATTCGTGAAGAAAAGTAACAGATTCAAAGGTTGCTCGTGAGGTTGATGGTAAGGGTGGAATTGCTGTTAATCTA
>VCJB01002677.1:10508-20715 GCA_024140155.1 Backusella parvicylindrica | reverse complement strand
AGTTTTTTTTTTTTTTTTTTTTTTTTTTTTTTTGTTTTGTTTTGTTATATCAATTATAAAAATATATAAAAGACAAATGAATTTCCTTTCTCTTATTTTTTTTTTCTCCCTTCTTTTAAGATCCTATCGCCTTAAGCATCTTCCTTTGAAACTTCGGCCATATGAGCCTTCAAAACATCAACGGCCTCATTAATCTTGTTTTCCAAAGCCTTATTATCCTCAATGAGGTTCAACAATTCACCGTTATCCATTTCCAAAAGCATACCAGTGATCTTACCAGCGAATTCGGGTTGCTGAGCATTGATCAAAGGATAGAGACGTTCACCGAGCATTTGCTTTTGAGTCTCTGGGGGAGCAGCGGCCAAAGCGGCAGCAGTCAATGGAGCAGCGGCATCTGCTTCAGCAGCAGGCTCGGCAGCAGGATTAGGTTGACGGGACTGGTTGGCGTACTTGCGCTGGCCAGCAGCAGCACCGCCGCGGGGAGCACGAGGCTGACGAGGAGGACGCACATTGTTGCCCGAGCCATAACCCTGAGGAGGGAAAGGCATGCCCTGACCTTGCTGAGGAGCCCAACGAGGACGGGGCATCATACCGTTAGGAGGGAAGACGGGACGCTGACCTTGGGGCATGAAGCCACCAGGAGGAGCAAAGTACATGGGAGCACCGGGCATGTAACCGGGAGCACCAGGCATACCCATACCTTGTTGCATGCGAATTTGGTTACGTTGGGCCATCTGAGCTTCCAATTGAGAGCGACGGACTTCCTTGCGCTGAGCAAGAGCAACGTAGATGGGCTTGGTGCCAATCATGCGGCCGTTCATTTCAGTCACAGCCTTTGTAGCCTCATCAGGAGAGGAGAAGCAAACAAAACCAAATCCCTTAGAGTGACCCTTATCATCACACATTACCTTGGCAGAAGTGATAACACCATAGACAGAAAATTCTTGACGGAGTTTCTCGTCATCCATATCATCATCCAAGTTCTTGACGTACAAGTTGACACCCTGGTACTTTGCCAATTTCTCAAGCTTTGCCTGTTCATACTGCTTGCGAAGTTCCTCCTCACGTTCAGCCTTCTTTTGAGCACGAGCAACATAAAGGATCTTACCATCAGCCTGTTCAGTCTCATTCAAAGCATCAACAGCCTTTTGGGCATCACCATGGTTTTCATAGTTGACAAAACCGAAACCCTTGGACTTGCCTTCATCATCCTTTTGAACGACAGCAGAGGTGACAATGCCATATCTGCTAAACATTTCGTGCAATCCAGCATCATCGACATTCTCATCCAAGTTCTTGACATAGATATTAGTGAACTGAGCTCTGTAACCGTCGATCTTTTCTTGGCGCTCTTTCTTGGGAACGTGATAGCCAACATACACCTTCTTATCATTCAAAAGCATACCGTTGACATGCTTGATAGCGTTGTCAGCAGCTTCTTGTGTTTCATAATGAACAAAACCGTAACCCTTGGAGTTACCACTCTCATCAGTGGCAATTTTACAAGACAAGATGTTACCAAAAGCGGAGAATGTATCATGGAGAGCTTTGTTATCGATGGTAATATCAAGGTTCTTGATGAAAACATTACCAGAACCAGTCTTACGGAGAGAAGGATCACGCTGGGACCACATAATACGACAAGGCTTACCCTTGATCAAAGTATAGTTGAGACTTTCCAAAGCACGCTCACCTGTCAAATGATAAAAATAGTAAAATCATAGTAATAATGACATATAAAAAATAGTAATAGTAACAATGGTGATAGAAAAAAAAATTGGTATAACAACAGAATGAGTTAGTTTTTTTCTTTTCTTTTCTTTAAAAAAAACATCAATCATCATATAAGCAATATAAATAAAATTACCATCCTCGATATTGTGGAAGTTGACATAAGCATAGCCCAAGCTACGACGTGTAACAGCATCGCGACAAACACGAATGGAAGCAACAGGACCGATCATGTTGAACATCTCAAAAAGCATAGCCTCAGTGACGGATGGATCGAGCTCACCGACATAAAGAGAGGCGGAAGGAGAAGGAGCTTCGGAACCAGCAGGGATAGCGGAAGCCTGAGCCTGAGCAATTTGCTGTTGTTGTTCAGTTGAAAGCTGATTAGGGACTTCGGAAGCGTTAGCGACAGGAGAAGCAGACATTATTATATTGTGTTTTATATAGAAGATATAACTTTTTTATTAATATTATATTTTTTCTATTTTTTTATATTTTTTTTGTAGGGTTTTTTGTTTTTAGGAAGGCTTGAGGGATTGTCAAAAACTCAAGAAAGGGTTGAGATTAAGACAAAAAGGAAAAAAAAGTGTGTAAAGTGAGAAAGAGAGCTAAAAAAAGTGTGAAAAGAAAAAAAAGGAAGGATTAAAAAAAAAAAGTGTGTATTTCTAAATAAGGCAATCAAAATAAAAAAATTTTCAGTTGAAGCAAACAAGCCTTTTTTTTTTTAATGAAATATCGGCAAAATGTATAACAGCTTGAATTCACCGTGTTGAACCAAGAAACTCGACAATAATAAATATTCATCTCGGACACATTTGCACATCGAATCTATTATCTATTACTTAGTGATGCTAAGTGGTGGATATACTGTTGCTCTTTGTCATGGTATTATTGTAGTATAGCTATTGGTCATTGTCTTTATGATAATAGCCAAAACAATTTACATCAAAGGTTTATTGTAATAGCGTCATTGTAAAAATCACATAAAAGTCGTGACT
The DNA here is from genome assembly GCA_024140155.1 of Backusella parvicylindrica. Classification (NCBI taxonomy): domain Eukaryota; kingdom Fungi; phylum Mucoromycota; class Mucoromycetes; order Mucorales; family Backusellaceae; genus Backusella; species Backusella parvicylindrica. The sequence goes on along the minus strand of VCJB01002677.1, from coordinate 17,986 downwards.
TATGCTATTATGAACATCGTTTATAATCAAACCACGCATGATACCTTTTATGCTTTTTCTCTCCCTTTCCTTTTCTTTCTGTTTTTTTTAATATCCGCTGTTTTTGCCTGTGGGCTATCTTGGAGTGTAAAATAAAATAAATAAATAAACATTTACCATCACGAATTGAACCTTTTTATTTATATTTTTAGTACATATATAATGAGATCAACTATTACTATTGTTATTATGAAGAGTGAAACATATTATATGTCCTATCCATTATTTTTGTTGGACCTATTTCCATTTTCCAGAAAAGTAAAACGTTTTAATCAGATAAGAAAGAAAACGTTGTCTACTGCTCTCTTTTACTTTTGACTAAAAATAGAGATGATGACGCTATTAACATATCTTGTTCAACACAAGTTACAATACATTTTGTTTTTATTTATATGAAAACATAATGTAGACCATTAAAGTTTGCTTTATTTGAAATAACCGAAAAGCATAAATATCAGACTATTTTTCTTTCTTTCTTTTTTTTTCATTCTCACATTCAATTACTTTCGAGTTCGAGCAACCAAAAAAAAACCAAAAAAAAAACAAAACAAGAGGAACTCAGGTTAGTGCTTTGATCATATAAAATATATATGTATATTTTTGCTATAAATGAAACTTGTTAGAATTATCCAATTCACAATATATAAAAAAAATAAACGTCGTCTTAACATTATAAAAAGGTATTTCTTGAATAAAGTTAATAATACAAGTTTAATACTACACCTACTTCACACACGCATAAAATAAGTAGCTATTGTAAAAACAAGGCCGAAAACTTAGCATGATCTACTACGTCCCATCGATTACCTCTGTTATCATTGTCCCTGTTGCTTTTCTACTTCTTTCGCTGGTCAAAGATATTGTTACCTCTCTTGCTCTTCGAACCGGATGCTTTGCCTATGCTCCGAGAAAAGTAAAGAACACGCTTAGAAGGTAAAACAGAATAAACTATTGAATTGATTCATATGTTTAATTTTTTTTTTTTTTTGTAGTTCTTATTTATTTTAAAGTAAATGAATATATATTTTTTTACCATTATTAAAGTTTTCGTTTAACAGAGTAAGCTCTTTTTTTATCATGTTATTTATTACTGATCATTCTTAAGAATTATTTTCATATACCGGAAAAACTAAAAAGGAGCGAATTTCCGTTAAAAGTTAAGTACCATCTATATCAATTATAACTTTAATGGTAGATGATGGCTTGTATTACAGAAAAAGAAGATGGAAAAAAGAAATTAGTTTATTTTATGGTAGTTGTATTTTATTTTAAAAAAACAATAAAATAAAATGAATTGCATTGTTCCATTATTATCTCTTAAAAAGTTCTCAAGGTAAATTTGCTTTGAATTTTTTCTTCCCCACTTAGCGAGATGATAAACTCGTCTCTCCAAAGTAAAAATAAAAGAAAAAACTGTTCTCTAGAGCTGATAAAATTAATGTATTACCAAATCCAATTGTAATAATTGAACTTATTTGTTACAGTGATATATGTTTAAAATTCAATTTTTTGTGAGGTGAAACAAGCTTCTTAGCCATCAAGGTTTTGGATTTTAAAATATTTTTGTCGTTACCAAAAAAATCATTGTCGTTTTAGTGCATAAGTATTATCATTAATAGAAAACATTATAAACTTTATATAAAAGTAAGGCAGTGGCATAATAAAAGAGTAAAGCATAAATTGTATGTAGTATTCTTATTTATTTTTTTGTTTTTTTAAAGGGCCAGTATCAATGGTATGGATAATAGAAGCAATTTCCACGGGCTCTGTCTGTTGTTTTCTCCGTAATTACTTTAATTATTCGAGGTTCCAAGGAATTACCGAAATCATTAACAGAAGTTTCTGATTGTGTGTAGCAGCACTTGTATATTGTTTCTGCTACGTTGTACAAACGACCCAAGTATGGAATGAACTGCGGAAGTTCATCTATTGACACATCGACGGATGAACCGGTCTTAGACGGATTTGCTCACCTTAGAGATTTGATGTATCCCGTCCAAAATGAGCCCGACAAATGGGTTACTTTTGATCCGCCTTTTTAGTTTAAAAGACGGCCCAACCCGTCTTAGACGGACTCAAAAACCGCCTAAGTGACTGATAAAGGAAGGCGGATATGGTCTAACTCCACCATTGATAGAATAACACCTATTGCCGTACTTATATTGAACTGGAAATTTGTGCCTAACAAAGGAATAATAGGATTTAGTACGCCAAGCTGGTTTTTATTACTATAAGCTTACCTACGACCATCACTTGGAATGCATGTTTCAACTTGTACTTGGTTATTGCCGCTTTTGAAAACACACAAATGGTGTAAATCAATATTTACTCTCTTGTGATCCTTGGCAGGCTTAATGGTTTTGACTTCAAAAAATCCAATCGTTTTGTGGTCATTTTCAACTAATCCGTCTGGTCGGTTTTGGTCGTTGCCATTATCAACCAAAGGCAAGGTATTTGTCCATTTAAAAAGCAAGTTTTCAATGTCACTATCAAAGAGTTTTTGATTGAATGGCTGCAAATATCTAGTACAGAGTTCAAATTCCTCCACTTCTTTCTTTTGATTTGTCATCGGCAGCGTCTAGATCATGGATTTTATACATAATAATAACTTGACAACAATTTGGTCCCTTTGTTCATTTATGAGATCCAATATTTTACTCTCAGCAATCAACTTTGTGATCAACCCACTGTTGATATTGTTGACAGTTGAGATGATATCCAGCATAATATCCTTTGGAAACTTATCACTCGAGCAATCGTACCCAATAGAATCATACAAACTTTGACGAATATTATTTACTGGATCAGTAAAGTAAATCTCTAAGTCGGGATGGTAGGAATGCTTTCTTATGAATAAGATGTTCGAAAGTGCAAGTAAATGTTGTAAATGTGCTTCAAAGGAAAGAAGAGATGTATCCAGTGATTCAAATGTGTTACGTTTGAATCTTGATAGTGAATGAATATATTTCTGATTGTTGGATATGTTATTAACTAGTGTTATATTCGTGACCATAAGTTCTTTAGCTTCCGCTAAGCTGATTGTCTCTACTGATTCTGCTGTAGTTACTGAAGAAGGGTCTGAGGACGATGATGCGTCAGAGCTGCTGTGTCAAGAGCACAGTATGTGGTTTTGCATTATTGTGAAGTAGAAGGAGATCGTTTCTTTTGGCGATACGCGGATATTTGTCAGAATACTTGCTATACATTTTCCTAATATCGTCACAGTACTTTAGGGCATTAATAATATCGCCTTCTTTCAGAATACTGTAATGAATCATTTCTTTACAGTTCCAAAAACCATAAGCATCACCTTTTTTGAGTGTAAACCCTTTTTTGGAACCGATTCTGTCAGCTTATTGGCATTCATTCACTCGCTCTCACGTTCAGTGTTATCATATAACACCCACTTCTCATCAGCAGTGACAATGCGCTTCAAAAAGGGATCTTCCTCATTGCGCTGAAGCAGCATTTCAGAAATTTTTAAGCGTCACAGTTTTTTGATCTTCGTTCAATCAACCTCTAACTGGTTTATCCTCAAAGGAGGTAATCCCTTTTTTGAATTTCTCAAACTAGCGTCTAACAGTTTTTTCGTTATAGCTGTAAAAGTAAAAAAGATTAAAGAACAAAACAAACACCATTGTGTAGTCCTGAAAAGTACATTTAATTTAATATGCGGTAATTAAAAATATACGTTTCATTCATTATTACACAATGGTACTTTTTATCAACCTAGTACTTCTCTACTTTTTTAATTTACAAAAAGTAAATTCAATTATAAGCTCTTTTTTTCTTTTGAATTTAGTGAATAATGTTATCGCTGACTTTTTTTTAGTGATACCAAAGAGTACATTTACATTTTATTATTAATAGTAATATTTTTGAGTACGAGTACATTTTCTTCAAAAGAAAAAATAAAGTGATAGATTATTTTTTTTTTTAAAAAAAAAAAATGATAAATACAAATAAATAACAGAGATACATTTACGAAAAGAGAATAACAAAGCCTTATTCGTATCTGTGAAGTTGTGATGAAGGGTTATATGCGTGTGAAGGATGACTGATACTACTTGTGCTACTATACGATGGTGCAGCATTCATCATCATCATGGATTGGTGCGAACCATTCATATTGACTGGCGGCATCATCATCATGGATTGGTGCGAACCGTTCATATTGACTGGTGGCATCATCATCATAGATGAATGTGGACCGTTCATATTAGGTGGCATCATCATCATGGATGGGCTATTAGAGGGTGGTGGCTGAGACATATTCATCATCATGGATTGGTGTGGGTTATTATTATTAAATGTTGGCTGCGGATAATAATTGGTTGGCTGGGATGATACACTGTATGAATATTGACTTTGTGCATAACCTGCTTGTTGTTGGGGTCGGCTAGTATAACTTCCATGACTTACATATGTTCCGTGACTATAATTTGAGCCACGAGAACCGCGAGAACCGCGAGAGCCGTGTGAGCCCACCGATTTATCGTCCATATGCCAATCCTCTGTATAAAGACCTTCCTCATATTTTTCCCAAGACATAGTAGGAATAGTGCTAGGATCAAAATGACCTTCGTCCGCACTAACAACTACTTTTTTACCCTTTTCACCAAGTACAACACGGGTATTTCCCCATGAGAAATCATCAAAGTGCCAGTAAGCATAAATGGGGATATACAAGGAAAAAACAGGAATGGCAAAGATAGACACGATCATCCAGATGATATGCTCCCATTTTTTATGGAAAATAAAGATAATAGCCTGTAGACCATAAACACCCGCAATTGTGATGAGGGACATGATGGGTACATCACTAGTTGAAGTGGCAAGTGTATAGATCAAATAAACAAGATAACCCACAATGGCTGGCTGGACGAGTGTACTGATCAAATCAAGCATCACAACAAACCGCATAGAGAAACAACAAAATCCACAAAGTTGAGGGAGGAACACAAGTTCACCTAAATTATGGATGGTAGAATTGATCCAGCGACGACGTTGAGAAAGTAAAACGGACCATTGATCTGGTGCATTGGTAGCACATTTAGCATCTGATACAAACTTGGTTTTATATTTAGGGAAATGTTTAAGAATCAGTGTCGTCAAGTATCTATCTTCACCAAGATGCAAAAGATTCTTTTTATGAAGAGTATCCACACGATTGATTTGGTAATCATCAATGACCTCGTTTGAAACAAGTAAAGGCTGGTTCTTGGTAGCTGAACGCACACGATACATGGAGAAACAACCAGGAAGACAGGTCACCGAACCAAAGAGAGATTCGAAGGCCTTGATCATGTAATGCGAAATAAAGTATTCATACACTTGGATCATCGTTACCCAAGAGTCTTTTTCGTTTGACAGCTTTGTTTCACCACACAAACCAATGATTTTAGAATCGTGAACGAATGCAGACACCATACGACTCAGACCATCTTCCATCACCTCAGTATCAGCATCGACCATAAGAATGAATTCATAAAAACTGGGATTGACACCAATGACGTTTTTTATCTGATGAAACAATTCAAGCTCCATAGGTGCCATGGGAGATCCAAAATGAACCTTGTTTAGAAAACGCATCAAAATCAATTGAGAGTCACGTTTACCACGATTACCCGGTTTTTGACGTTCGCTTGGTTTTCCTACTTTGGAAAGAACAATATAAGGTACGACATGACCGCGACATTCATACAGGCCAGAATACACCTTTGCCATATTATGTTGTTTTTGGCCTTCACCAACAGAGAAGAACGAAAGAGGCTCAGGGTCCACATAAGGATCAACACCAAGAATATCAAGAACAATACGAGGTGTAGGTCGATCGTTACCTCCGCCAACAATCATACCATCACAAATAAGAAACAAAAGCTTACGTTTGTCGTCGTATTTCAAGGTTGCGATAGAATCAATGGTCTTTTTCAGCTCTTCTTCACCTTCAGTGTAACAAGGTACTTGACATATAATGAACTTATCATGGCTTTGAGGATCACGTGCTGTTCCAAACTGAAGTGCAGCCATAAACTTGAACACAATCACCAAACACAACAGTACTGTCACAATCAATAACAAGTATTCGGAAAAGACACAGCGTGCCGATTTACGCTCATCTATGGTACCAGCATAAAACAGGTTTCTTAAACACACCTCCTGCCTCAGCCGTACATCTGGGTCCATTGGTAAAGCGTTCCAGTTTGCCGTAATGTCCTGTCCAGCCATCTGTCTAAAAAGATCAACAAGGGGTCCATACATGTAGTCCGTGTTAATATCTGTAGGTGCCTGCATCCCTTCTGGTACATGTATATGACGACCTGACCTTACATAATATGTGAGATCATAGATACTGCCATTTAAGACAGCCCATGTGCGTGGTAACATCTCACCATTGAAATTGACAGAATTTTCCGCCTGTTTTTTAATATCATTTCTGGTATAGGCCATGTTTCCTAGCTTGTAGTTTTTACGAAGATACGTGATCTTTTCATAATACCAATCAGGTCGGGAATCACCTGTCCAGGCACGGAAATCATGATACTTTGCATTATTGTCTGTGAGGTTAAAATGATAATCCAGTGATACATAGTCCGATACCGTCCCATTGACACCCTGACAGAGCGCAGACACTTGCACAGGAAACAGGTCTGTTGCATCGATACCTGCATAAGAAGTAACACCATTGATGGAGATGACGCTATTGGCCCAATGATGGGGTGCAAAACGGGTGAGATCAAACACCTCGCCACGGATAGCAACGTAACCATTACCCGATGTATCGTGTGCTTGTAACTCGGCGGCGGAAAACACATTTTGATGTGGGCAAATCAATTCACCGAAAAAGACCAGGAACCAGATAATAAATGCAGACATAAAAAAAATAACGATGCAGAGTGCGAGTTTTTCACGCCAGGCGATTTGAACATCGGGACGCTTCATGCGGCCACACCATACCATGAATTTGGTAGGTATCCACCAAGTCATTGCCCAGACAAAGATGAGCCATCGTTTTCGTACATTGGTTACACCTTCTTCATGTGTCACTATTTTGCTATCTTTTTCTGTCACGGACATGGTTTTCATTTCAAGATCGGCAGATGAATTGGTATGAAAATCGGATCCGACCTGAGAATGTGCTTCATACATAGGGAAGTGATTGTCATTGATTTCTGATGCAAAGGAATGTCTATTACTTGAGAAACCACTAGATGGGTCATCGTTGATTTTACGTGGCATAGGTAATTCTGCAGTAGCAGCAGCGTTTGTCACTAATTGACGACCTCCCGAAAAATCTGAAGATGTCGTTAGAATATCATTTTGTGAAGCACCAGAGAAATGAGAGGCATTTTCTGCGCTCGGAGTGGGGTGTGCTTCCATCATTGTTTGTCGTTGATCCTCACGTTCTCTTTTTTTATCCAATTTTTCAGCAAAGCGTA
>VCJB01002646.1:5168-15592 GCA_024140155.1 Backusella parvicylindrica | reverse complement strand
AAAAAAAAAAAAAAAAAAAAAAAAAAAAAAAAAAAAAAAAAATACTTTAAAAAATACTTTAAAAAATACTTTAAAAAATACTTTAAAAAATACTTTAAAAAATGTTATATCCTTCTCTAATTAATTCTTTTCGTACTTTTTTTTTCTTTTTTTTTTAATCAATGAATTATTTATATATAAAATATACAATTGTAATATATTTTATTTCCTCCTTTTCGAATCTTACAAGTATGACAAAACTTCAAATTAATCTATTTCATCTTTATCATTAAAGTTTTACACAAAAAATAATAAAGAAAAGACCGTGCATACTTTTTTTTCAAAAATAATATATGCAAAAATATAATTGAAACACATTAATTTCATCTTGTTGAAAGAAAAGAAAGCATAGTGTATATTTTAAAACTTGAAATACAAATGTTTATCCAAATTTAGGTAAGCGACCAAGCCTCACTAAATATTTTTAGATTAGAACAGTTGCGCATGCATGACATGCCAAAGACGGCACTCTTCAATCTTAATTGTGATATTGTTTTATTGAACTTTAAATTTTCTGATTTCTTCAGATCTTTTTTTCTTTCCCTCTTTATCTGTTCTTCACTTTTCTTTATTTTATTTTATTCTTTTATGTTTTTTTTATCATGCAATCAAATGATATATTACCAGAACTTTTATCTGAAGTATCTTTATACCTATCAAAACATGATTGTTTTAACTGCTTGAGTGTTTCCCGCCACTGGCACAACTGTCTAAAACACCAATTTTATAAAAGAGTGGATATTAAAAGCAGTTCACAATTTGATGCTTTTTTACAAACGTTGAATCGATCCCGAAACGCCGACAAAAAAGGGGAAGAATATACCGATATTGGTTACTTGGTTAAAGAACTGCGGCTTATCTCGCATGCCATGTGGTCTCCAGTAATTATCCTCACACAAGATAAATTAAACATTTTGAGTGACCATTGCCCCAGACTAGAGCTACTGGATTTCGACAGTTCTCAATGGGGGAATTTGAGCAACTTGTCAGTCTTTAAAAACTGGAAGAACTTAACAAGCATCGCACCGTTACATTGTAAGTATATTCATTACGTGCCATTTACTTCTCGTTTGAGCCAGCTACGCATATTTCACACATCACAAGAAGAAAATCAATTATTTACTGTCTTTTCGGATATGCCCTTTTTGAGACACTTGACGCTCGATATATTTTGTGGCCAACCAAACGCACACACTGGCTTGGATGTTGACCAATATTTAAAAACTCTTCATACCACCGTGCCCCAATTAGAAACCTTGTGTCTATTGTTCACCAATTCTCGAAGTGAAACTCCTAGCACAAACGCCATGCATCACAGTAAGATAAAATTAAAGTCACTATCGCTTAAAAGGATACCAAACCCCTCCAATTGGTTTAAATATATATCAAAGAATTACTGTCTTTTGGAAAATCTGGAGATATCAGAGCCTATCATTAGCAATATAAACACCTATCTTCAAACTGACTCATTTCTTGAGCTTGTGGAACAGCTGTCGCTATTAAAAAAATTATCGTTAAAAGGAGAGAGCGCGTGTTATTTATACTCGGATGCATTAATAAATGCATTATCTAGGTCAGACTGCTGTGTCCGTCAATTTGAATATAACTTCAATTCATACGATCTCAACAAATCTACAAAGTTTTTAAACTCGATTAAAAAATATCCTCTAAAGCAACTTCATACTTTACAGATTCGGGTAGGAAACCAGCGTTTAGCATGGCCAGGTGTGTTACAGGGTCTTTATTACTGTGAAAATATTGTTGACCTTGAGCTATGGTTTGCAAGGGGTTTTATGGATGTTTATCCTTACACCCACTTTGTTATTGACGAATTTACGAAATGGATGCCACAAATGAAACGACTATGTTTGAAAGAGGCGGATGTTCGACTTGAAGGGTATGAAAACAAAAAACTACCATTGGAGATCCTGGACCTACAAAATTCGCGAATTGTTCAGATGAAGGAGTTTTGTCAATTTATCAGTCATCAATGTACTTCTTTAACGCATTTAAGCTTATCACCAGGTGAGGGTACCGTTACACTAAACCTTTCGAATAATCGATTGGAGAAGTTATGTCTGTTTTACTTTAGGACAAGCAATCAATTTTTGAGTGTTGTTCCATCGATTGAAAATCAAGCAGATTTAAATAGCTTTTGTTTGATCAAAGAAAATAATCAACGTAGATTGGCTACCTTGGACGAAAAGGTGAATTTTCAATGGAGAAAAGATCTGGATTTAACGTTTGCCCTGATTAATATTCGTTGTAAAGCCTTAAGACAACTTTATGTTGATGATATAAAATTACCATTTCATTACATTTGTCAATATTAGAATACATGTGAACTATAAATAAAATCGTGATTTTATGTAACCCTTTTTTTTTAATCGTTCCTAAATATATTTGTTTGTTTTTAATAAACCTACAATCAAAATAAGTATATAGAAAAATAACGAAAGAGAAAAATCACTTTGTCTTTTTAAAAATACGAAAAAAAAACGAATACAGCATTTTTTTTATAAAAAAAAGTTATTGTAATAAAATAAAAAAAAAAGAAAGAAAGAAAGAGATAAAAAAGAAACAATCATGCAACATGTACAGCTACCACTTGCTATTAAATTATTTGTTTATTTATTTACTTGCTTATATTTATTTGCTTTTTTGTATTTATTTATAATGGAATTAAAATAATGAATATTGAAGTACGAAGAAGTATATCTACAGAAAAGGAGGTTCCTTTTTTATTTTTCTTTTTTTAAATCTTAAGCTGATGAGATTCTTCTACAATCTTTGGTGCCTTATAAATTCTCAACAGCAAACTAGAACACACAACACTCACACTGGAAGCAACCATAGCCAGACCAGCGACATATGGTGGGAGGCCTTGACCACAAACAGGATATAAGAGTCCAGCAGCTATGGGTATAGCAACAGCGTTATAAAGAAAAGCCCATAGGAAATTCAAACGAATACGATGAACTACAGTTTTGGATATATCGTGCATTGTCAAAAGATCCATCAGATTATTACGGATTAAGACAATACTGGCGGCTTCGATAGCAATATCCGTAGCAGAACCAACAGATATACTTAAAAGAAAGAAAAAAAGTTAGTATATATTTACTCAATCTTAAAATTTTGAATGTATGAAACCTACCCAACATCAGCTTGAGCAAGAGCAGGTGAATCATTAATACCATCACCAACCATGGCTACTACAGCAGCTTCTGGCTTACTGTTATTCTTTCTCCAAAATCCATGCACCGGATGACCACGAATGCCACGTCTTTGTAAATTACGAATTTTATCCGACTTTTGTTCAGGCTTGACACCTGCCAGGACATAATCTTTTGGAATACCTAGTTTTTCACCAATAACTTGACCTGTTCTTTCATTATCACCAGTAATCATCCATACTTCAATATTTCTCTTGCGAAGTTCAGCAATCAGTTGTGTTGCTTCTGGTCGGGGAATATCAGCAATTGCTAGCTGTGCTATCATCATGGTTTGAGAGGCAGTACAGCATACAGATTTTGAGCTACAGTGGCATACAACACAAGCACATGAATTCTTGCATCCATCACTATGAGTTCCTACGTTTTCAACGCTTTCGTTACCTCCAACAGGTGAAGCAGAAACTAATACAATAGACTGTCCTTGATCTTGCCAGCTTCCAAGCATTTCGCTGCATTCTTTTGCTTGGCGTCTGTTTTGATATCTAGCATAATTTTCATTCATCCATTCCTGATTTCCCAAAAATACATTGACTGCACGGACATTATGGAGTTTTCCGGATAGCTTTTCTGAAATTGCTTGACTAAGAGTTAAAGTAGTTAACAAACCACGGCCGGCAACTTCCTGTGCATTGGTAATAGTAACACCTTCAAACATATCATTTGTTGTTATTGTCTCATGTTCAAAGTCCTCAGCCTCCAAGTTGTCTTGAATGAGGTCGTTATCAGTGGCTTTTGGATTTTTCATCAGTGTGGAAATAATAAAACGTGCCTTTTTCTCGATAGACTTTGATAATGGATGGTTGCTTGCGGACCCAACACGACCAAGGATTTTCCAAACAGCAATCTTTTGAGTAGAGTAATCAGCATCATCATTTGCCATTGGGAGGTCAATCCAGCTATTGGTTACAACAGGCTTTCCTAATGTTAGTGTACCAGTCTTATCAAACGCAACTGTAGTAATGCGATTGGCCATTTCAAGAGCATAGCCTCCACCTTTAACAAGAACGCCATAATGAGCAGCAACACCTGTTCCAACCATGACCGCTAATATAAAAAAGGTTGGTTTAAATCTTCTTTTAGCTTAGTGCTTTTCTTTAACAAAAACTTACCAGTTGGACTTGCCAAACCAAGACCACAAGGGCAAGCAATAACCAACACAGAAACGGCAAGCATTACCGAGAAAGTAGTTTTATTTTCACCCAAAGGGAGCCAATCTTCAGGATACAAGTTTTTAACACTTGCAATTTCCCAAACGATAAATGTAATGATAGCCAATACAATGACAACAGGTACAAAAATACTGGAAATATTATCAGCCAATTGTTCAATGGGAGCTTTGGGTGAAGCCTGAGCATCGTTGACAAGTTGAATAATTCTGGAAAGGGTAGTATCAGAACCAACACGAATGGCACGAATATAAACCGGAGAGGATAAATTTATGGTAGCAGTAATAACACTATCGCCTTCTTTCTTGGTTACAGGAACAGATTCACCAGTAATCATCGATTCGTCTGTCGTTGAATTACCCTTCCAGATCTTACCATCACAAGGGATACGTCCACCAGCATTAACTTTAAGAATATCACCCACTATTTTTTTTTTTAGAAAATAAAATAAAAAAGTAAGTATATATGGTATACAACAATATTCACCATTCTCCTTTTATTTACCTTGGATATCCTTAGATTCGATTTCGCGTTCAACAAACATATTCTCTTCCTCAATGGCTTCATATTTCGTGCTGCTTGAAGAATTACCAATAGTAGACTCTCTATCTAAGCTGTTTCGCGGATTTTTTAAAATTTCAACCAAAGTAGCAGTTTCGGGTTGAAGATCCATCAATTTTGTAATAGTTTCAGCCGTCTTTCCCTTTGCCAATGCTTCAAGCCATTTACCAAAATGAATAAACGTAATCAAAAGCACAGATGTTTCAAAGTAGCTCACGGTCATTGCACCTGCAGTAGGACGTGCCATAGCGGCAACTACAGAGGCAACAGAGGCAATATAAGCAACAGTTGTGCCCATGGCCACCAAAGTTTCCATATTAGCAGTACGAGAATAGACAAGAGATTTACATGCCTTTGTATAAAAAGGTAAACCTAGCCAGAATTGAACAGGTGTTGCCAATAAGAACAAAACCAAATCACCAATGGTAAGACCATGTGTTATCTCTTTCATAAATGCACGGTGAACGGGATTTGACGAGGGTAAAGCCATCATAAATATCATTGAAATCAGTACCACAGGAATAGCAAAAAGTAAAGACCAATAAAATCGAGACCTTAACTCGGCGATTTCTTTATCCATTATTTCTCTCATGGAAGCTCTTTGTTCTGAAAGATCATTGCCTTGCTTGTCTTGAGAAAACTCGGCCTTGTAACCAATTTGTTCAATCATCTGAGCCAATGAACGAGAACCCACAACGTTAGGATTATGTTTAATAACACAAGATCTTGCCAAAAGATTAACATGACAGCTAATGACTCCATCCTGTTTCATCATTGTACGTTCAATATTGGCAACACAAGAAGAGCATGTCATACCAGTGATCACAAGATGAGTAGTGGCAAAATTTTTATCATTTTCGCTTGAAATGCTGGCGGTATCAGAAGTGGTAGATTTAGTTGACAATTTTGTGATTGTAGTACTTTCTGCAACAAAACCTAGTTGAAGGATAGCCTGGTAAATTCTTTGACGAGTGATATATTCTCCACTAAATTCGAAGCTAGAACGACCAGATTCAAGACTAATTTCGATAGATTTGCGATCGATTCCATGTAATTTACTTAACCCACCATGCACTTTCTCAATACAGTTTCCACAAAACATGCCTGTTATGATCATATCGGCCTTGAATTTTGTACCAGCAACATGTTCCTTTGCTTGGGCGGATTCAACAATAAAGACAACATTGCTTGCAATATAACCCATTTTCTTTACTGCCTTAATAATAGTCTTCTCATCTAGCTTATCCCCTTTCATGTTAAAAGAGCCACTGTGAGTAAGGAGATTGACCTGAACAGATAGAGGATCTACACCAGGTAAATTTGACAGCCCGCGTTCTACGGTTCGTACACAGCTTGAGCAAGTCATACCATTGATTTGGAGCTTCACCTTGTGAGGAGCAGAAACAGCTAAACCACTGTCGATTGATATGGCACTCAGCGAAACAATGGATTTTTTACGGTCAGAATCACGTTTTGTTAATAAATCATCATGCTCAGATACACGGCGCCCAACCACAGCAACAGTAGGAGTCAGGTTATGAATAAACTGTACATTTTCAATATCAAAGCCACGATCCTCAATAACCTCACGGATGACATCGATTTGAGGATTTGTACATATAAACATGGCCATTTCAGTTTCAAGGTTGACATGTATAGAACCTGGCTGAACATTGGGAATAGCAGTTTTAATAGCATCCGTAACTGAAGAAACACATACATGACAGGTCATACCCAAAACACGCATGACCACCTTTCGCTTTTCCTTTTCATCCATCATACTAGTACCTGCACCCATATTTATTTCTAGATGATTAAGATTAGGGAAAGATTTTGATAGAATTGAATGTGTATCATTTGTATCCAAGACAATGCGTGGCACTCCTTCCACATCATAGCCCAGATCCTCGATAATTTCTTTGATAGTCTCCTTTTCGATTGTATTGCCTTCGAATAAAAACCTTCCCTGGCGCTTTTCTAGGCTGACAAATACTGATTCCGGTACAACCCCCGGTAAAGCTTTAAGTGTATCCATCACAATTTTAACACAATGTTGACATGTCATACCAGCCAAAACAAAACTAGCAATTTTGTAATCTACGGATGACTCGATTGGTATAGCTTGTGATGAAGCACGTTCTCCTTCTTCGTAGAGGGTAACATTACTAACGTCATAACCAAGGTCCTCAACAGTTTCTTTTATTTTATCTTTGGTGATAACACTAAGGACAGGGTCATTGAATATCAATGTAGCGCTTTCAGTATCAAGAGAAATTTCGATTGAAGTTTTATCTACAAAAGGTAGAGAACAAAGTGCCTTGTGAATCGTGTTTGTACAATGTGAGCAGGTCATTCCACCGATAGAGAGTTGTGCACGGTACTTCTTGAGAGAAGATGAATCACCTATGGAGCTGGTATTGATTTCTCCTGAATCATACCCCAAATCTTCTATTATCTCAGTGGTAATACTTTTGATATCTTCCTTGTTTGCACCAGCCCATTGAAACGAAGCTTGGCTCTTGTCAAGATCAACTATGACAGTATTTGGATCAATATCCGATAGTTGCTTCAGAGCATTAGAAATTGTATTGACGCAATGCTAATAATTTTTTTTTAGAATAACATTAGTAAGACTTTTACCAGATCTCTTATTGATTTTCTTTTACATTTTAACATTTCTTACCTGACATGTCATGCCAGTTACTTCAATTTGGACATTATATATTGCCATTGCTTCTTGATAATAGCTTAGCAATGTACCTTACAAAGAATAATAAACAATTATTGTAATAGAGTACAAGAAAAATAAGTATTAAAAATCAAGTACAAGGATAAAATAAGAGAAAGTAAACGGCGTTGATAAAACAACGCCTGTCTTTTATACTTTGAAGCAGTTCAAATGCGTTACCGCTATCCAAAATAGGAAATTATGTGACTATTGAGCATTTAATGCTGCTAAAGCGAGAGAGTGAATAGTACTTTAATCTCCGCTGAAATTCTCTCGATCTGCAATCTCTCTTCTTCGAATCAGATCAAGCTTTCTATTTTAAACTCACATGATTTGCTTAGCAGTGCCAATCTAAATAAGGGCAAACTTTTTTTATTTATTTATTTTAATATTAAACTTTACCTCATACTTTTACCTTTTTCTTTCTTTCCGTTATATATACCATTTCAATCACAAAATTAATTTTATCATAAATGAACATTTTTAAATCAGAGAAAAAAGGACTCGAAGACGACGAGTCCGATAGCGAGGTCCAGATGAATGAAGGCGATTATAACCTTAATGATATCTTGATCTGCGCTACACACGGTAAGATATATGCTGTCCATAAGCGAAACGGAAACCGACTTTGGCGATCAAAGTTCCCAGCGAGGGGAGGTATTTTATCACTCTTTGTGACCGACTATGATAAGCTGATTGTGGGAGGAAACGGAAAGACGGCCTGCCTCAACGTGAAGACAGGTGAAACTATATGGATCAATAAAATGCCAGTAAGTTAATCCGTGCGTTATTTTTTTCCGAAAACATATCTCATATAATATAAACCTTTTTTGTTGTCACTGTAGGGCTTTGGCTTTGAAGAAGTGTCAGTGATCAGTACCCCTAGTAAATTTCTTTCCCCGAAGAGACACCCAATTGCTTCCAGCAACCAAAATGATGATATGCCTCCAGACTATCATGATGATGACTTCAATGAAAAACCCATTGTGTTTGGAAGTTCAAGAGGAAAGATCATGGCCATTGATAGCGAAAATGGTGAACAGATCTGGAGCTACAATTGCCCTGGAGGATGGTACAATATCCCTGTTGCAATTGTAGAACCTCCTAGTCTTGAAGAGGGCCGACCTGAGCAATTTGTTTACGTTGGTGCAGGAAAATGGGTTTACTGTTTGAAAGCAAAGACAGGTGACGTCGTTTGGTCTACTCGTGTTTCAAACGCTAAATTTGGATTGAGCTATATGACATTGGCAACTCCTTGGAGCTCACGTCTTGCGGCTGAAGCTTATTCTGCATTCAGCCAAAATCCTTCTGCCCAAGCACGAGACTGGGAACGTGAACAAGAAAGACGCCGTAGTAGCTAACAAAGCTAAAAAAAATACCAGGAAAAATACCATCTGGCATTTAACATATACAAAAGACCGACATTGGCGTATCCTTTTGCTTATGATTATTTATTTATATTTTATTATTTAAAATAAATGCTTACAAAAATTAAAACTTGTACAAAAATGGTTTATTGGTGCTATACCATTATGAAACTCATATATGTATATTACCATTGATGATGGAATTTATATAAGGCTAGTCAGGAGTAATCTTAAAATGAGCGGATGTGGTATATATGGTAGTTGCTGTTCCTGGGGGTGGGGGAGGCGGAGCAGAAGATGAAGCAGAAGATGAAGCTGGAGATGAAGCTGGAGATGAAGCTGGAGGTGGACTTCGCTGAGTTGGAGCAATTGGTTGGGTTCGCGATTGAGTTCCTCTTGAAGTAACTGAGTCTGCTTGTTGTTCAGTTGCTGCCTCTTGTTGACCGCCTGATTCTCCATCGCCACCGCCGCCACCACCTACTTCGCTTTGTTCTCCTTCTTTTTCGGCAGATCCTGCTTCAGGTGAACCTTCTTGCTTATCAGCAACCACGTTTATATTAAACTGAGAGTTAAAATAAGTTTGCCAACCAAAGGAACCAAGGAATAAAACCAATGTCGCTGCTAAGAGACCATAGATAGCAGTAGATACAGTGTATTCGACCCGACTATGAGCATTCCCATTCATAATCCTCTCGAATCCGGCGATATAGCCTGTTCTTGCCAAAATATCGACACCCAGGAAGGTAACGTATGCACCAACAAAAGATGCTGCGAATAATAAAAAATGCCGTAATACAAAGTACGTACCAATGGCAGATATTATGGCCATACCAGATAAAAAGCATGATCTACCGATCAACTATATAGCAACAACGGCTGTGAGAAATTTTCAAGTTATTGGTAAGTAGGCGTTTCAATACTTACGTTTTCTATAACAAAAGTATACTTCCAGCTGCAAATATATATGGCAAAAGCAAGACCTCCTAAACCTATATAATAAAAGTTTAATAGACGACCTTGAAGACCCAATTTATAAAATGTCATATTTTATGTACCTCCAGCAAGGTAAAATGCAATGTTCCAAAAGATAAAATAAACAATGGCACCAATTAGACCAATACAAACTGGAACTACAACCATAACAATTGTATCATTTGGATAACCGTTTTCTGGTCTACAGTTCGCAAGAGCAACCCATACAAGCATTCCACAGGTTAAAAATCCCATCACAGCCAACATTGGCCTCCACAGGCGGAATCCCATGCTAGAAAGAAACAGACCAATTAATATTAAGCACACTCCTAACACTATCATATGTTTCGAAATT
>VCJB01002641.1:9899-26493 GCA_024140155.1 Backusella parvicylindrica | reverse complement strand
AAAAAAAAAAAAAAAAAAAAAAAAAAAGGTAATTTGCTTTTTATATCATTTTCTATATCTACAAACCGCTTGGACAGTCAGCATAAAAGTGTTTCCATGACAGAGTCAACTTTACCTTTTAATCCGTTGGATTTCGATCTCAAAGGAGCTATCGATCAATTAGAGATCGATGCAAATAACAGTCAAGGATCCGAGTTGCTTGATCTTGTGTCCAGATCTATGCTTGATACAAATATGACTTTAAGAGTTGTACGTGCCTGTCGTCCCATTGTTATTGACTTGGTAGCACGCTGGACTTTACCCGGCTTTACTTCCTTCTTAGATCAGCATGTAAATAAAACTGAACTTGTAGCAAAGGCTTTTAGTCTTATGCTTCCTGTTGTACCCCAAGTAAAAAGGTATACAAGCTTTTCTTTTTTATTATTCAAAGAATCTCGAGAATAATTAAGTTTTTTTTTATATAGCTTGGCTGTAACATATTTTACCCATACTACTTCATTATTCGAAAGACTAAATCAACTTAATATGGCTGAGGTAATACTAATAGCGAGATAAATCGAAACAAGACATATAAATCACTGATATTTCAATTATTAGGTTGATGATGCAACCACAGCTAAGCTTCAAGATTTATTATTAACAACTTATAGACTTTTATCTTTTTCATTATCTACATTTACTTCCATTTGGAACTGGGGTCCTCTTGTTCAATTGCTTCGTTTTCCTAATCCTTGTGTTCGCTACCTCGCTGTTTTGGTTCTTTCCAAAGTTTACGGTTTAAACGATGCTCAAATACAATCGCTTTTATCAGCTATTATTGGACCACAACATAATTCAGAAGAACCTTTGTATGCTTTCCTCGACGATGATAAAGTGGATTTAAGATTTCTTAGGTATTTTAGTTACTTATATTATGGAAAGGGTAGATGGGTGGAATCGTATTGACATATATATATATAAAATGATAGTCTATGGGAACAGCAAAGATTATCCAATGAACAAATAGCATATTTAAACAACAATTATATTCCTGTTGAAGGAACATTATCTGAAGAAGATCTTTCTCAACTTACTTGTAATTTATGTGGTGTACTTGTCCCCAAAACAATCACCACCTCAGACACTCATTATTATGATCCTCAACTCGTATCTACATCTACTACAACTCGAAATTTACATGCTGTCAGTTTAGCCCTCTCTATTGGCGCTCCCACCTTATTAGAAGGTGTGACAGGTGCTGGTAAAACATGTATTGTTGAGGAATTAGCTTGTCGGACCGGTAGAGGTGCTGATCTAGTGAAGATTCATTTGGGAGATCAGACAGATCCCAAGGTATTACTCGGCACCTATGTATCCACATCAACACCAGGATCATTCCGCTGGCAGGCGGGTGTATTGACCACAGCTGTGCTCGAAGGTCGTTGGGTATTGATTGAGGATATTGACTTGGCTCCTGCAGAAGTTCTTTCTGTACTTTTACCGTTATTGGAAACAAGACAACTTTTTATTCCCTCTCGTGGTGAGAAAATTAAGGCGAAGGAAGGATTTCAATTATTTGGTACACGCTCATTCGTTCCTACACGCTCTGGTAAAGGAACAAGCTCTCGCGGAGGAGAACTAATGACAGGTGCTAATTTATGGACACGTGTGCATGTTGATCCTCTCTCTATTGAGGAATTGGAGTACGTTGTGCGTAATAAATTTGTACATATTGGTGATTTTGCTCCTCATATTATGCGATTATTTCAAACGATGGTTGGTATGTATCAAGATCCAAGCTTTTCAGCATTGAGCACATCAACAATGGGTCGTTTCTTATCCACCCGTGATTTAATGAAATGGTGTCATCGTATCAACATACTTATTGGTGATAAGTTGCATGATAACAGTTCTGTTGGAATGGATATATCTTTACGTCAAGATATTTTTGATGAGGCAAATGATTGCTTCTGTGGTATGATTTCCGATTATTCAGTGTGGATGACAGTATTGGAAGCATTGGGTGAACCACTTCAGATATCAAAAGAATTAGTACGTAACCATGTCGATCAGTATAGACCCACCTTGGATGTCAATGAATCTATAGTCCGTATTGGCCGTGTCAATCTTTCATCAATTGCTGCTACTGGCAAACAAAAGCAACAAAAAGCATTGATTAAGCGCGAGAAGAAACGTCCTTTCGCTACCACTGGACATGCTTTACGATTAATGGAAAGAATTGCAGTTTGTATTCATCTTACAGAACCTGTTTTATTAGTGGGTGAGACAGGTACAGGTAAAACAACTGTGGTACAGCACTTGGCGGATATGATCCATCAGAACTTGGTGGTTGTGAATCTTTCTCAACAGTCCGATAGTTCAGATTTATTGGGTGGATTTAAACCGGTAGATGGGAAAGTGCTGGCCATTCCATTGAAGGAGGATTTTGAACGATTATTTGAAAAAACATTTTCAGTAAAAAAGAATGGAAAATTTTTGGAAATGGTTCACAAAACTTTTATTCACCAGAAATGGACTCAATTTGTCACTTTGTTGAAACAGTCTGTTAAAATGTCACAGCAAAAATTTGAAGCTGAGCAAAATGTAGAAAATAAAAAGATATCATCTCCTTTGCTTCGTAATAATTGGAAGTCATTTGCCAAGCGTGTTGAAGAATTCGAAGTACAGCAAGTTCAATCGCAAAATAAGTTTGTGTTTAACTTTATGGAAGGTGCTTTAGTCAAAGCAGTACGTAATGGTGATTGGATTTTACTGGATGAAATCAACTTGGCTACTACTGAAACACTGGAATGTCTTTCTGGTTTACTCCAAGATGCTCATGGTTCACTCTTGCTGACTGAAAAGGGTGATGATAAACCAATAGAAAGACACCCTAATTTCCGACTTTTTGCTTGTATGAATCCCGCAACAGATGTTGGTAAAAGAGATCTACCTCCAGGTTTACGTAATAGATTCACCGAGTTTTATGTTCATCCACCTGATGCACGATATGATGATTTATTACAGATTGTAAGACAGTATCTTGTTGGAATTGCTGCAGGCGATGAACGTGCCTATGATGATGTTGCCCAGTTCTACACCGAGGCAAAGAAATTGGTGGCTCAGCATAAGATTGTAGATGGTGCCAATCAGCGTCCACACTTCAGTATGCGTACCTTAGCAAGAGCACTGACTTATGTCGTCCAAATTTCTCCTGTTTATGGTTTACGTCGTTCATTATACGAAGGTTTTTCCATGACCTTCTTAACTCAGCTTGATAAAGAAAGTGAAGAGGTAATGCGTAAATTGATTAACAGTACCATCTTAAATGGTGTGAAAAACCCCACTCATTTGATCACACAAATTCCCCGCCAACCTGCTGAAGACTTTATTCAATTTGGTTATTTCTGGTTGCAACAAGGTCAATCCCCTCCTCAAGAAGATACACGTTATATCATCACTAAATCAGTCGAGGTAAAGCTTTATAACTTGGCTCGTGTCATTATGTCTCGTAAATTCCCAGTGTTGATTCAAGGTCCTACATCAGCTGGTAAAACCAGTATGGTAGAATATATGGCAAAGAAAACTGGTCATCGCTTTGTGCGTATCAACAACCATGAACATACCGATCTCCAAGAATACCTTGGTACTTATGTCTCAAATAGTCAAGGAAAGCTTGTGTTCCAAGAAGGTGTATTGGTAGAAGCTCTCCGTAAAGGTTACTGGATTGTACTTGATGAACTTAATCTTGCTCCTAGTGACGTTTTAGAAGCACTTAATCGTCTTTTGGATGATAACCGTGAGCTGCTCATTCCTGAAACACAAGAAATCGTGAAACCTCATCCTCACTTTATGCTCTTTGCTACCCAAAATCCTGCTGGTCTTTATGGTGGTAGAAAGGCTCTCTCTCGTGCTTTCCGTAATCGTTTCTTGGAGCTTCATTTTGATGATATACCTGAGGATGAATTGGAAACCATTTTATCGAGAAGGTGTGCTATTGCTCCTTCATACTGTAAGAAGCTTGTCAAGGTCTATAATGATTTGATGGAACGCAGACAAAGTACACGTATTTTTGAACAAAAACATGGTTTTATTACCCTTCGTGATCTTTTCCGATGGGCTGGTCGTGAATCGAATGATTATCAAGAACTTGCTGAAAATGGTTACATGTTGTTAGCAGAAAGGTGCCGTAAACCAGAGGAAAAGAGAGTTGTTAAACAAGTTTTGGAGCAAGTCATGAAAGTTAAGCTCGATGAACAAGTCATGTATGATTGTACAAAACTAGAAGAGTTTTCCATTTACGATGCTATTCTTAAAAAGAAGGCTGAAGATAGCGGCGAAGAGACAAAACTTGTTTGGACAAAAGCAATGCGTAGACTGTTTAGTTTAGTTGCACGCTGTCTCAAATACAATGAACCCGTGCTTTTAGTTGGTGATACTGGTTGTGGTAAAACAACTGTTTGCCAAATGTTATCAGAGACTTATAACCGTGAGTTGCATATTGTGAATTGTCACCAAAATACTGAAACCGGTGATTTACTTGGTGGACAAAGACCTGTGCGCAATCGTATGGAAGAAGATGACCAGCAAGCCTTGTTCGAATGGCATGATGGTCCTTTGGTACAAGCCATGAAAGAAGGTCATCTCTTTTTACTTGACGAAATTTCATTGGCTGATGATTCAGTGCTTGAACGCTTGAATTCAGTCTTGGAACCAAGTCGCTTGTTGGTTTTGGCTGAAAAAGGTGGTAGTCAGATCGAAGAACTTTATGGCCATGCTAATTTCCAGTTCCTTGCTACGATGAACCCTGGTGGTGATTATGGTAAAAAGGAACTTTCTCCTGCTTTACGTAATCGTTTCACTGAAATTTGGGTGCCTTCTGTTACTGATCGTGATGATCTTTTATCTATTATTAAGGAGCAAATGATCCATCCTAGTTTAAATGAGTATAGCGAAAAGATGTTGGATTTCATCACATGGTATAGCCAAGCTCTTGGTCAAAGTCGCACTGTTGTGTCTCTACGTGATATCTTATCGTGGGTTAAGTTCACAAATGTTGCTGTTGAAACAGGTCTCTCCCCTGAGCTTGCATTTGCTCACGGTGGATGTTTGGTATTGCTTGATGGACTTGGATCTCATGGCTCTTCAGGCTCGTTCTTGGCTGGTAATACATTGAGAGATTTCCGACTCAAGTGCCTTCGTCATCTATCTGGTCAGCCTAATGCTACAGAGGTGGATATTTTGGGTGAAACAAAGGATAAGGTGCAAATGAGTGGTGGTCGTTTCGCTATTGGTCCATTTGAAATTCCTCGTGGTCCTTTGGCAAAGGCAGATATCAAATTTACTTTGCTTGCACCAACTACATCTGATAATGCTATGCGTGTTATTCGTTCTATGCAGCTCAAAAAGCCCATTCTATTGGAAGGTAGTCCTGGTGTTGGTAAGACAAGTCTTATTTCGGCTTTAGCAGCTGCCTCTGGTCATAACCTTGTTCGTATCAATCTTTCTGAGCAAACTGACTTGATGGATTTGTTTGGTTCAGATTTACCTGTTGAAGGAGGTAACAGTGGTGAATTCGCTTGGCGTGATGCTCCTTTCCTTCAAGCAATGAAGGCTGGTGACTGGGTCTTGCTTGATGAATTGAATTTGGCCTCTCAATCTGTATTGGAAGGTCTTAATTCTTGTTTGGATCACCGTGGTGCTGTATATATTCCTGAATTAGACCGTGAGTTCTTCTGTGACAAGGAATTCCGCGTCTTCGGTGCCCAGAATCCACTTCAGCAAGGTGGTGGTCGTAAAGGTCTTCCCAAATCATTTGTGAATCGTTTTACTCAAGTATATGTTGAACAACTTAGTAGTGACGATCTCTTGTTTATTTGCTCTCATCTTTTCCCCGAATTCGAGCCTGCTACTTTGGCTAAGATGATCAACTTTAATAATCAAATGTATGAAGAAACTATGATTCGTTGCAGCTTTGGTAGAAAGGGCTCTCCTTGGGAATTCAATTTACGTGATGTGTTCCGCTGGTTAGAATTAATGCAAAAGGATAATGTCAGTGATCCTGCAGAATACCTTGATATTATTTATATGCAGCGTATGCGTACACATGAAGATCGAGTCAAAATTGTTCAACTTTTTGAGTCAGTATTCAACGTGAAATATCAGAAGCCCGATCAGCCAAGTTATGATGTATCTCCAACTCAATTTTGCGTTGGTCATTCTAGCCTTGCTAGAAAGCAATCCGAAAGCGCCATTGATGTATTCGAGCACCAAGATCATATCCTTCAATCATTCTTACCCTCCATGGAGGCATCTATGAAGTGTGTTGAGTCAGGATGGATGACCATTGTCACTGGCCCCTCTGCTTCTGGAAAGACTTCTCTTGTTCGCCTTTTGAGTAAAATGACTGGCAATAAATTGGAAGAATTTGCTATGAACAATAGTGTTGATACCATGGAATTATTGGGTGGTTTTGAACAGGTTGATTTGAATCGTCATCGTCAAGTTGTAATGGATCGACTATCTCAAATGACTAGCAAGGCTTCGAAGAACTTACTTATGCACTTGACTAGTCTTACTTCCGACCATGAACAGTATCCCACTGTTTTGCAGTTAGTTCGCCAATTAAATGATGCTTGGTTCACCTTGGAAAGTAGACAGCATTTAAATGGCAACTCAGAGTCTGGCAAGTTCGACTACACACTTATCTCGAATGTTTTGAAATGTTTATCATCCGCCTCTGTTATCGATAAAGACGCACCTGAGGCTATTGCTGCTATAAACAATTCCCTTGAGGAGCTTCAAGCATTAGAAAAAGACTCAGTAGCTGGTAAATTTGAATGGATCGATGGTCTTTTAATCAACGCTTTAGAAAAGGGTCATTGGTTATTGATTGATAATGCTAATATGTGTAATCCTTCTGTTTTGGATCGTCTTAATCCCCTGTTTGAAAACAATGGTGTCTTGATGGTTAACGAAAGAGGTCTTGTTGACGGTCAAGTTAAGGTCATTACACCTCATCCAAATTTCCGTATGTTTATGACTGTTGATCCCCAACATGGTGAACTTTCTCGTGCTATGCGTAACCGTGGTATTGAAATTTCACTCGTCGATTCCAACTGGAATAAGAACCAACAGGATGTTACAAAACTTGCTAATGCTTTGGGCATTCGTGGTGCTCAATTGCCTATGAATTTGAACCAGTTGCAAGAAAGTGCAACTGCCAAGCGAAAGTTTTTCAACAAGTCCGAGAATGTGCGTGATTATCTTATGTTTGCCACTTATATGGTGGAACGTCTCCAACGTGGTATCTCGCTTAATGATTCTATTTCTGAATCCTTCTTCCAGGTCTTCGTTGATATTAAAGAAGCACCAGAAGAGTTACAGAGTATTTTGGAATCAAATATTAAAGAAGATATTTTACAGCATATGTTTTCTCCTGCAAATTGTCCTTTGCTTTTAGGTGGTCAACTCTTCCAGGATGATTCTGCATTGGCTAGAATTGTATTACAGAGTGCTTATTTGGTTCATCTAGTAGAAACACTTGATGTACAAGACGACGACTCTTTACGCAAGATTGATGTAGCTGTAGATTATTTCTTGGAGCAACTTTCTTTTGAATATGTCGGTTTAGCGTTCCGTTGGTTAAGTTACCTTGCTCAGCAAGCTACCGAAGAAAAAACTACAGTTTTGGAACGCTTAGGTTATCTTTTGAGAGAACTTCAAGGACACCCCTTGTACATTGAGTACTCTAAACTCAAATATGAGCACCGCCAAGGATCATCTACACCTGTATTGGAATATACTGCTAACGCATATACACTTCTTGTCCGTTTATATAAGCAAGAATATGCCACTAGAATGATGTGTAATGCTACTCAGCGCCTTAAGGTCGGTCATTTGACTAGTCTTCAACAATCTTATTGCTTCCATGAAGGTCGCTTAACAGAGGCACAATTACTTCACCCTGTAGTTTCCAAGCTCTATCCTTTCTTTGAATCTGTTAAATCTTGTTTCTTCAACTTGTTAAATCAAGGATATTATCATACATGTGATTCATCCGTAAGTATTATTAACAATGTATACATATAATGTATTAATTCTCTTTTTTTTTTTATAATCATATAAAAAGACTTTTGATATTTTCAACAAGATTCTTGATGCTCGTGATTTCGCTTGGAATTTGACTCAACAATCTAGCCTTAGCCTTGACAACCTATTGATTATTCTACGCATTCAGCGCGAGTTGATGGAGCGAGTCAAGTCTCCTCAAATGGATCATGTATTCGAGAATATTGAAAGTATCATGTCTGGCTTTGATTTTAACACTAGTCGCTCCATGAAGGCTCTTTGGAAATATTTCTGTCCAGCAACCTTATCTTCTGAATCTTTACATCAGTTGGAATCAGAATTGCAGGTTATCAATGCTACAATGAATGTCTATCAGTTTGATACAGAGGAAGTATTGACACCTCAATCACGTGTATTACACGCAAAGATAGACGCAAAGGCAGCCCTAGTAGAAGGTGTCTCTACATTATATGCCGTCGATGAAAACGACACTGTAAATGCTGAAAAGGTTAAGAAATCTCTTACTAAATTGCCTGAGGTAAGTCTTACATGTTTTTCAAATTTAACAAGTTGATACTAACAATTTATTAGTTTATTAAACGCGAGCTAGAATCTGATGATACTGATCAAGAAAAGGTTCAAAGAGATACCAACTGGGATACTGCACTTGTTCCCCTCTACGATTACAGTAGTTTAGTTAAAGAAATGGAGCTGATGGCTCGCCTGTATAATTTGGCATGCGAATCTTCTGAAGGTCTTCAAGAATTGGTAAGCCTGATGTTAACTTTCAAAAAGTTTGCTTTTGAAAAAACATCGCGTCCACCTTTGGATATGGTTCCTTATCAGCGCTTGATTTGGATATTGGATACACAAGGTATATACTTCTCTTTGATTTTTTATTTTACTTCTTTATTAACTTCTTTTTTTTATTGCATAGATGTTGATAAGATAAACGCATCTCTGTCTGGTATGGTACAAGATGCTGCTACAGTCTATCACCAGCGTGTCTGGCGCTCAAGTATCTATCAGAATAACTTGTATCAGTTGACTCCCTCTGAAAAAGAAGTGGTAAGTTTGTATATATTCAGTTTATAAATAAAATAAAAATAAAAAAGATACTCATAAATAATTATGATTAGACATTGGGTATCACACAAGGATCTCTTGGCTTGTTTGAAAGTGTAGAAACAATGGCTTGTCTTAACATTCTCTGCTCAGTAGAAAGAATGCCTGCTGATGCTTATGGAAATGCGCTCGATCAACTCAATCAGTTGAAAACTTTCTTGGCCGGTAATGTTGATACGAAGGATAGAAAGTCGATGGAATTAGTTACAGTAATTTCTATGGCTAGACAGGTAATTTCATTTTTTTTTTCGTTATGGAGCTGTTGCATGTGTTGACATATTCACTTTTATTTTTATGTTAGTTATTGAATGGTGTCGCTGAAGTCATTGATCAAACACTCTATAGTGATCTTTCCACTTCATTCAATGGAATTTCATCCTTTACAAGAGCTTTGTTGGACTCCACCATTTACTCTTCGAATGATATACCTTTTGAAGAGGCTTTAACTGTACTTACTGGGCTTTCTGAAACTGTGAAAAAGGTTGAATTCAACCCCTTCTACATTGCTGCCCTCGAGTCGATCTTGGAAAGTATTCGCTTTTTAAGAAGCAAGGACGACGACTCCTTCTATACTGCTATCGGTAAATCCCGTGTTTATCTAGGATTGTCGTTTGTATCTGCTTATATTCCAGACTATCCCGTCGATCCTACGTCTGAACCTCGCCTTCGTGTTGACTTACTTAACAACCATAAGCAAGTATTGGTAGATAACATTGAAGTACGAAAGTCGATTGAAAAGGTCTATACTGGTAACAGCACCAATGCTATCGTCGATCAAAGTTCGAAAGAATTAGATGAAGTACATGGTGAGCTCGCTCGCAGTGCCACTATTTTCTCACTTCGACCTGAAAAATCCATGTTGGATGATATTTTTGTTGATTTGCGTTATCTCCAGAAGAGCATGCTTGATCGCAATGTGGAGCAACTTTTGATTGACCTCCAGGATAATGGTATTGAATCTGTATTACAGCGTGAATCACTCTTACAGGATAATGCTCTCCAGTTTTTGGATCGTGTACAGGCCAAGTTCCCTCTGTACCGTGATATTCTCCAGCCCTTGATTGTTGCAGTAAATGACATTAAGTTTGGTTTGCGTATTCTGACAGTACATGTTCGTCAATCTGCTACCGACAAATTCTTGTCAAGTGTTATCGAATTATTAATACGCGATCCTGATGTATCTCATCATGTATATGATATGGACTGGCATATTTTGGCTACACCTGACAAGCTGACTCAATTAAAATCTGTGATTTTCGAGAGAGCACCAACCAGCCGCAAATGGGCTTTCTACCTTCGACTATTGATTATCATTCTTCAACGCTTGACCATGGGAATTCACACTAACGGTTATATCAATGAAAATGATTTGGTTTCCGTCAACATTGTTTTTAGTGAAATCATTCAAGTCTGGAAAGCCGCTGAAGAATACAAACGTAAGATGGAAGCTGAAAAGGAATCACTCTTCAAGACACGTGCCAAGAAGTATGAGCCTCGTACTGATGAAGAATTGGAGGAAGAAGATCTTAAAAAGATATTTGCTGATTTTAACCAAGATTTTGAAGATTTGAACCTTGATGATAACGAGCCCCCTAAACCCAAGGATTCGGTACCAAAGGATGTTGAAGAACTTTCTGTATTAGATGATGAAGATATTTATCGTATTGGTCATCTCCACCGTCTTTTGTTCAATGCTTATCATATTGATAAATGTGTTCGTGACAACAAGTCTTGGGACCGTGAAGCTTTGCAGTCTTATACTGCTGCTGGTCAGTTGGCTTCAATGGCTCAATCAGCCTTTATGAATGGTACAGATAGAATTTGTAAGGCCGGCCATTTGAATATTACCTCACTTGTGATCCAACGTCTTGAAGCAGAAAATTCATTTGCCATGACGAGCGATAATATTTATGATTTCTACCAGAGCGAAAACGTTGGTGAGGCTAAGCGTGTAGAACCCATCGTTCATCGATTTAAGGCACGCGTCCTTGACCTAATCAAGGAGTGGCCAGAGCATGCTATTCTTGAACAGCTTATTGTGATTTGTGATCGCCTACTTACCTTCTCTATATTGTCACCTGTTGCCAAGTTTTTGACTGGTATTGAACTATTGCTACAAAAATCTGAAGATTGGGAAGCATATGCTGCCAAACATGTATCACTCAAAGATCAGCGTGAAGAGTTAATCAGCCTTATTGTTAGTTGGAGACAACTTGAATTGAACTGCTGGCCAAAGTTATTGGCTGCCCAAGAGCAATATAGTCAAGATGCCGCATTCAACTGGTGGTTTCACTTGTACGATACTGTTAACAATACTTCCTTTGAAACCGACTCTGATGAGGAAAATGTCAGAAAGACACGCGAGTTACTTGGTGCTTTGGATCAGTTTATTCAAACCGCTACCATTATTGAATTCGAGCCACGTCTTCAAATGCTTGATACTTTCTACAAGCAAACCAAACTCCAGTCTCAACTTTCAACCTTTGAAGCTGAAAAGATCAATTATGAACGAACAGCCACTATCTTGCATAATGTATATCTCTACTACGCTCAGTTTCGCGAACATGCACAGACTATGTTGACTCAACTTCGTAAACCAATTGAAAAAGACCTGAAGGATTTCGTAAAGATTGCTACTTGGAAAGATGTCAATATCTACGCACTTCGCCAAAGTGCTTCCAAGACCCATCGTCAGCTTCACAAGTGCATCCGCAAATATCGCGAGGTGTTGGCTAATTCGATGCTTACTGTCATTGCCAATTACAACGAAGAGCATGCTATGTACCAGTATGGTGATGATAAAAAATACCAAAAGGATATCAACCATGGATTAATTGACCAATTATCCCAGTCTCAGTTCTGGTTAACAAAGACCGAGGTACCAGCTGTTGGAGAACAGAGCTGGACACCACCCAAGCAGTACTTATCCAACTTGCCTCTGACACTGCAACGCATGCGTAACTACTGCCATAAAGATATTTTTGTAGCCGATAAGGAATCTCAAAAATTGCCCCTGGAAGCTTTCATGACTGAAATGATTGAGCAAATCAAATATTTCCAAAAGGAAACACCCTCCATCTTAACCGAAGAAAACAAGAAACAGGTGACCAATCAAAAACTGATCAAAAAGAAGGCTTTGGTTGATTTCTTGAAAGAGTTACGTCGTTTGGGTCTCAAATCAAGACCTAGTAACATGAAGGAATTGAACTCTGATACTTCTCTCCTGTTCCGCCAGCATACAGCCTCTGTAGAAACTCTTCTGTCGGACAATACAGTCGACAAAGAATTATCTGAACAATGGACAAAGGCAAATGATTATTACTTCCGTTGTATTGCTCGTTTGACCCATTTACGCACGGTTAGTACCACTCAGGTTAGCAAAGACTTGTCCATGCTTGAAATAGAACGTAGTATGGCGGCCACGGAGCACATGTTCACCTTGATCAACAAGGAGCGCCAGGTGCTCTCTAAAGTGGAAAGAGGCATGACGATCCTAAAGGGTACCTGTGTTCAATTAGGTAACTTGTTCACAGCCCTGCAAGGCGATTTTTCGCTTGTCAATGATGAATCCCTTGGTTTACGTTTAACACAACATAAACTTCATGTCGATCAGGTCACCCATTTGACCCAGCAAGCACTCAAGTTGATCAAACTTCAAACAATCCAAGGCCAAGCCACGGATGATATGGCGAATGTCTGCCAAAGACTAGGTCAAATTCAAAAGATGGTGGATGGTTTGTTTGTCAATCGTTATCTCTATCCTCGTACAAACACTGGTTTTGCACTCTTATCAAACGATCTTGCATCTACTCTTGATGATCATGACGTTGAGCTTGCTTCCATGCAAGAGGTCTTGACTCGAATCATGCATTCAGCTCCTCAGACATCTCATATCCTTTACCCCATCGTCCAGTTTATTCAGCGTCGCAGAGTTCAGCAGAACCAACCTGATTTGAATACGGTCGACACGGATGAACTTCGTGATAAGATTTATGGTTTGATTGATGTCACCTTGGTTGCCATTCAAGATCTTAAAAAATTGAACACTGTTGAAGAAAATCCTCAAGTTGATAGTGGTGATAATGATGATGAGGAAGAACAGAACAACAACGACATGGGAGATGATTTCATCCGCCTCCAAAGTCACAAGCAAGCCGAATTGAACACTGCATTGCACGTAGAGACTGCTGCAAAGCGCTGTCTTGATATTTTGTCTTTGACACATCAACTCGCTGCTGCTTCACAAGCCGATGATGAAGGTATCACTTCCTTATTGCAACAATTATATCCTTTTGTCCAGCAATACTTGATGGTGGCTCAACACACCCTGGGTCGTATGATTATGCATCACAAATCCATGTCCAAATTCACCTATTGTCTAGTTAATTCTTTCAGTATCATCATCACCAAAGGTTTCTGTATGCCCGAAGGTATGGATGACGGTGAAGAAGGAGACGCTGATGGTACTATGACTGGTACTGGTGTTGGCGAAGGACAAGGTGATAAGGATGTAAGTGAACAGATTGAAGATGAAGAACAGGTGCTGGGTACCCAGAATGAGGAGCGCTCCAAAGATGATAAACAAGATACCAAAGAAGAGAAAAATGGTATGGACATGGAGAATGATTTTGATGGTAATCTGGAAGATATCGAGAAGGATGACCAGGAGGATCAAGACTCTGAGAGTTCAGATAGCGAAGAAGAGGATCCTGATGAGCAGATTGGTGATGTAGATGATATGGATCCTGATGCTGTCGATGATAAGATGTGGGGTGATGATGCTGAAGAAAACCTGAACGAATCCGATAAGACCGTTGATCAAGGTCAACAACAGCAGCAACAGCAAGAGTCTGAAATTGTCGGAAAAGAAGATAATGAGGATCAGCCTGATTCTAAGGGTGAAAAACCCGAGAAAGCAGATGAAATTCCCAATCAGCAAGAAGGAGAAGGTGACGAAGGTGATGGTGATGAGATGGATGAAGAAGGTAACGAAGAGAACGAGGAAGATGGTATGGGTGAAGATGAAGATGATGTCGATAACAGACCTGGTGAACAAATGAATGCCGAGATACCTGAAGCAGAAACATTGGAGCTACCGGACGATCTAAACATGGATGGTGACGATAACAATGATGAAAATGAAGATCAGGGTGAGGAGCAAATGTTTGATCCAATGGATACGGACGAGCAACAGAAGAAGGAACAAGAAGAGGAGTTCCCTGAAGAAGACGAAGGCGGTGAAGCCTTCCATGATGCCTTGGATGATGTAGAACAAGGACCAAATGAAGATGAAGAAATGGCAGATGCTGCAGCTCAAATGGATACTGAACAAGATGAGGGTGATGATGGCGACCAAGGTGAAGGTGATGACAAGGAAGAAGAGAAAGAAGAAGAAGCCGCTCAAGAAGTAGGTGATTCAGAACAGCAACAGAAGGGTGGAATGATGGAAGAGGATGACGAGCAAGATGCTGAAGAAGAAACAAAAGCTCAGAACCGCGAACAGCCCAACAGTGATGCTGCTGCTGATAACCAATTTGGTGTACAAGGTGAAGCTGGTAAGCAGAGTAAAAGTTCTGCGGGAAAGAAGGAAGGAGAGGACGACTCCGCAGATGCTCAAGATGCCGATGCTGAAGCTGACCAGACTGAAAAGAAGGAGCAAAAGGGCAAGGCTGAGCGTGGTGCTAACCAGGCAAATGAGGAGGATAGTAAAGAAGATCAAGAGTCAAATGAACAAGAAGATTCTGACAAACCACAGTCCAACCCTCAAAGAAGTCTTGGTGATGCTTTAGAAAACTGGCGTAGACGACTTGCTGATCTTGAAGACGATGATGCAGAAGAAGAAGTCGATAAAGAGGAAAAGACAAACGATGAAAACGCAGAAGATGTCAAGATAAATGAAGATGATACCTTTGAATACGTCAAGAATGACGAGGATGCCCACGATATGCAGACAATGGGTAATGCACAGCCTGATCAAATTCAAGATGTCAAGATGGCTGGTATGGATGAACAAGAGCAAGACGACAAGGAAACCTCTGGTGAAATGCATCAAGATGAAACAATGGATGATGCCGTCGATACGATGCCATTACCTCGTGATAATTTGGATGCTGGTGCCGGTACTGAGGATAACCAAGGTGCCATCCTGAGCAAGAAGCTCCCTCAATCTCAGCTTATTGATGAAACCGAGATATTGACCATGGATGAATCTGTTGTTGCACGTGAGCCACTTGAGCAGCAAGACATTGAGCGTATGCGTGACGAACTTGAAACTCAAGTAGCAGACTGGCGCGAAGAAGGACGTGATATCAATAAGGCCCGTGAATTATGGCAAGGCTATGAAAATCTTACTCACGATTTAGCAATGGGACTCTGCGAGCAATTGCGTTTGATTTTGGAGCCTACATTGGCGACAAAACTGAAGGGAGATTACCGTACTGGTAAACGTCTCAATATGAAGAAGATCATTCCCTACATTGCAAGTCAATTTAAGAAGGATAAGATTTGGTTACGTCGTACCAAGCCTAGTAAACGTCAGTATCAGGTGATGATCTCCATTGATGATTCAAAATCAATGTCAGAATCACACTCTGTCCAGCTTGCTTATGAAGCCCTGTCACTTATCTCAAAGGCATTATCTCAATTAGAAGTGGGTGATATTTCCATCACCTCCTTTGGTGAACGAATTCGATTGTTGCATCCATTTGACCAGCCCTTCACTTCAGAATCAGGTGCTTCTGTTATTCAGCAATTTACTTTTGCCCAGCAAAAGACATATGTCAATAAGCTCGTTGAATCGACTATCAGTCTGTTTGAAAATGCAAAGCATTCGTCTGGTCCAGGAAACGCCGAGCTATGGCAACTTCAGCTCATTTTGTCTGATGGTATCTGTGAAGATCATGAGAGCCTTCGTTCATTGGTAAGAAGTGCTTTAGATCAACAAATCATGATCATCTTTATTGTTGTCGATAACAAACCAGAAAAGGAGTCGATTATGAACATGAATAGTGTTAAATATGTACAAAAGAACGGCAAATTGGCCTTGGAGATGAATTCTTACTTGGATACATTCCCCTTCCAATACTTTATGATTCTACGTGATATTAATTCCTTGCCCGAAGCATTGTCGGATGCTCTTCGTCAGTACTTTAGTTTTGTATCTGCTTAAAATCATTTATTTCATTTTTTTTCAATAAAATTTAAGCATGCATTTTAAATATTTTTTCTTATTGGTTGCTTGTATTTTTTTTTTTGTGCGGTTTTCGTGACTGGAATTGCTTGCGTATACTCTTTTCTATTACCGTGTTATTTTCTCTTTCTTTTTTTTCTATTGTCTAGCAAATAACATAAATAATAAATGTCTGTTCAACATATCCATAACGCTGCTGAGTTCCAGCAGCTTTTGACTTCTACTACAAAG
>VCJB01002637.1:4723-15024 GCA_024140155.1 Backusella parvicylindrica | reverse complement strand
AAAAAAAAAAAAAAAAAAAAAAAAAAAAAAAAACGTCCAAAATAAGAATTTATAATGTCCACAAAAAAATACGAATACAACTGAGATAATAAAAGTATTAAACTTAAGCCCACTAAAGGCGCATATATTAAATGGATAAACATGCTTTTCTCCTTTTCTTTTTATTTATTTTATAGGGCCAGATGGATCTCGACCTTGCCAACTTTAAATCATTTGATCAACCAACCAATCCACTTTATAATTGAAAAGCTTCCATCGAAAATTAGAATAAAACTCAGGTTTAATAAAGTGGGGGTCTGGTTTCTACAAATGGAACAACAAAAACATCCGTAGAAGAAGTTGGAAAATCAAACAAATTAAGGGGGTAATACCCCCAACAAAAATAAGACGATCTATTATATGAAAGTTGACACCCCATATTTTTATAGCTTTATTAAGTTTAAAGGTTATTTACATTGAAGAAGGTTTGTTAAAAACAAATGATATATATGAATCGATTAATATTGATTATAATTATATTATATAAAAGTATGTGTGTAAGGTGTAAGAATATTTGTGTGAATTCGAATTGCTATGTTCTTTTTCCTTTTTTTTTTCTTTGTATATGATACTTGTTTTTTTTTAGCAAATCAAAAGGATGTGATATGTGTATTATAATGCTTCGTGAATGTGTGTATATTGTTGTGTTGTTAACAAGCTGATTCTTTGGTTTTAAAAGACAACAAGCGCTACTTAAAAGTTCATGT
Source organism: Backusella parvicylindrica (assembly GCA_024140155.1). Taxonomy (NCBI): domain Eukaryota; kingdom Fungi; phylum Mucoromycota; class Mucoromycetes; order Mucorales; family Backusellaceae; genus Backusella; species Backusella parvicylindrica. Next base: position 14,278 of record VCJB01002637.1, on the reverse strand, counting down.
GAAACACCATTGGTATTGAGTATATAGAATGCCACGGATGAACAGCATGCTGAATACAAAAGGAATTTGCAAGAGAATGGAAATAGAAAAAAGGAAAAAAAAAATGACGCCAGGAGGATATTGAAACGGGTTGTTCGCTTTTGCTTTTTTGCTATACTACAGAATCTATAGCAGTTGTGGGAACCAGGCATTTATATCTTGTTATCAACTACAGTGTTACTATAGCGAAATATTTTAGGTGGTTCAGTGGCAAATCTAACAGAGTGGTGGGATCGGCTTTTGCGTGGCATCTCCAGGATACCTTCTTTTTCGCACTTTGGTGTTGAGAATTGAATCAACTGCGCCTCTTCTAGCATCTTTTCGTGCTCTTCTTGTTCTCTTCGTTCATTTTCTTTCAAGATAGCTTGTATTAAAAGAAAACTATCGTTTCTACGATGACAACGACGTCCGACAGGTGTAGCAGGTGGTGGTGAAAGAAGTGAAGACATACTTTTAGCAAATAAATAAATATATATAAAAATAAAGAAACAAAACAAAACAAAACAAAAAAAAGAAAAAATATTTTTTTTTTTATTCTTGTAAGAAGGGGAGGGGGCTTAAGATTGAACCAATTAAAAATCAGATATAATGTCGATCGCTTTTTTTATTTTTTAATCCATGTCGATCTTTCGCTTGAATGATTATCCTTATTTACAACTTATTCATCATAATCATCGTCCTCGTCTTCTTCAATATAGAACTGTCCTTGCTTGTGAACTTGATTTACGTTATGATTAACGGGCATAACACTACCTGGGCACAACTCATCCAGTTTAACATCAAGTAATCGCTATTAATTGCATGTTATTACTCATTGTAAATATGTATCACATTTTAAAATTTTATATTACCTGCAACTCATTTGCATCTTCGTATACATATGAACCTTCTTCATTAAATATCCGTGCATTGTTAAACATTGTATGAAAGTCCTCTCTAAAGTGTGCTATTGTTCTGTAATATGTCGAATCCATGCGTCTCTTGATCATATTCATGGATATTGGAGACTTGATCATTGTGTAGTACAATGGATAGTCACGTTTATCAACAAGGTCCATAAAGAGTTCACTGCGGATACGATATGTTCTACAGAAAAAAACCCCGTGTTATTATTAAGTGCCCTGTGATTATCATTCTTTTCTCTCTCTTTTTTTTTTTTTTTAAAAAACAAAGTTAGTTCATCTTACTCTTCATCTTCCTCTGTTGCCTCTTCAACTGTATTATAACATTCATAAAATATTCGGGTCATTTGTTCTCTGACATGTGGAAGTAACGTGTCAGGCCTATTTAATTCGGCATCTTTTTTTCCGCGTTTTCGTTTAGGCTAAATATGGCAAGATAATTATTATGATTAAACACCATTTTCACCAAGTATTTGGTAAAGAAATTTTTGTACTACCTCTGGATCGTCTTTCTTTGGCCTGCCTCTCTTTTTGTTTAACGTTTCATCTGCAGCGCTTCGGCGACTAGTGCGTTTATGATCTTCGGGAGATGAATCATTATCATCCAATAGAGTACGACTCCTTTTTTTTCTTGGTTGACGTTGGGCGATCAGTTTATCAAGATCGACATCATCATCTTCGAGAGCCTATTTGTGCAAATATATATAAAAGGAATTTGTTTTTATAACGTAAAAATAAATAAATAGATTTGTAGTATTACCCTTATCCATTGCTCTTCAGTTAGACCATCATCATAGCAAACATCATCTCTACTACGTTGACCACGTCCGTAATTATAGGGATTGTCGTCGTCATCTATAACCGGATTATCATTAAGATATATATCTGGAAGCTCCTTGTCTGTGATAAGGCGTTCAGGTTTCCCATGGTGACCCAAAAGTCTCCAAGCTCGAGCATCAGCCTCTTCGCGCTCACTATCAATGCGTTGAAAAACGGCTAAATCACTATCTGCTCTTTGTAAAATTTCATTGAGTTCTTCATTTTCCCAGTCATCGTCTTCTTGTTCGTTCTCCTCTTCCACCTTATCCTCAAGGAGTGAACGCAGAAACGCCTCACGATCTTCCTCTGTGCTACGATTATCAAATCTACCTGCTTGGATGACTTTACCATCAATATCTAGTTTGTAATTGGCGCGAGCTAAAATCATTTCTTCCACTGAATTGGAGCAGATCAATCTAAAGATGCGCACCTCCTTGGTTTGTCCAATGCGGTGAGCACGATCCTGAGCTTGGAGATCTTGGTGCGGGTTCCTAGCAGAAAAAGGTAATTTTGTATCAATGCATTTTGTTATTATTACTATTTTTGAATATACGATTTTTACCAGTCAGAGTCAAAGATAATTACTGTATCAGCCGTCTGCAGGTTAAGTCCAAGACCACCAGCACGTGTACTAAGTAAGAAAATGAAGTAAGGGGAATCAGGCGTATTAAAAAGACGCATAGACTCTGAACGATCATCTGACTTTGTGGAACCATCTAGGCGCAAGTATTTGAACCCTCTATAATTCAAAAAGTCTTCCATTATACTCATAACTTGGGTCATTTGGAAAAAGATCAAGACACGGTGACCGGTTTGCTTCAGCTTGGGCAACATACGGTCCAGTAATTCAAATTTACCGGACGTACGAAACAATAAATCGTTGGACATACCACTTGGATTAATAATGTTCTCTACTTCTTCAAAGACAAACGGATGATTACAAATCTTGCGCAGTTGCATAATTGTGTTATTCAACCCCTTAACGGCTGGTTTTCCTTTGGATGACTCTGAAATATACATTACGCCACCGTGTTTAATTTGATTATACAAATGGATCTGTAGAAGCGATAATTTACATTTCAGGACACGTTCTATCTTGTCAGGGAGTTCTGATTCGACATCACGCTTTAAACGTCTTAGTAAGAATGGGCGCAATACTTTATGGAGACGCTTAATAATCAAAAGCTGCTCTTCCTCGTTTAGTCCAATCTTTTCTTGTACACCATGGGTATTAAATGGACTATTAAACCATTCTTCGAAACTTTTGACACTCTTGAAAATCCTTGGTAAGACGAAATTAAGTAAAGCCCAAAGCTCGGGTAAATTATTCTGGATGTAGAAAGAAGTGTGGTTGTTATGATTTAAATCATTCTATTATATTCTATTTTTTTTCTTTTTTTAATTGAACTTACTTGGAGCGGTGTACCAGTTAAAATGAGTCTATAACGACTGTGGTAATACTGTCTCAAAGCTGCTGTAAGCTTAGAGTTGGTGTTCTTCATACGATGGCCTTCATCTACAATTATGTGTACCCATTTGATCCTGCTTAATACAGGTCTATCTTTAATGACGTATTCAAATGTTGTTAGTAGCACTTGGAAGCCACTATGGCGAATATAGGACTGAATTTCCCGTCGAACATTAGGTGCTCCTTTATATACAATGGTCTTGACAGATGGCGCCCATTTTTCAAATTCAAGTGTCCAATTTGTCATTGTTCTACATGTCAAAAAAAAAAAAAGAAGATTAATAAGCATGTTCTATATATAAAATTCATTTTTCATAAAGTGGATGCATTACGAAAGCGGTACGATAATGATAAAAGGACCCGTTTGTCTCTTTGTTTCGATAAGATAGGTTATTAAACTGATTGTTTGAATGGTTTTGCCCAAACCCATTTCATCTGCTAGAATACCATTGAGATGGTTGTTGTATAGAGATACCATCCATTGCAGCCCTTTAATTTGATAATCCTTTAAACGACCACCAATAAGAATAGATGGTTGAGATACCTGTTCCTTGATACGGTGTGTGATCTGGAAATAGTCTGATTTAGGATCGGGATCGTCAGCGGAAAATTCGTCAATAGAACTAGGATTAGCTTTGTGAATAGGGTCATTTTGTTGATTGACAACAGCCTTCGCAAGAGTTTCCAAAAAGGCACCTGTCTGTCTTAGTAAGTGAGTAAGACGAGTGTCTTTGGCCTCATCAATCAGTTTCATGTATGCCTCTTCATCATCATTTTTCAAGGCTCGAAGACGTTCTTTTGAAATACGTTCGATTCTCTTTTGTTCTTCTTTTTCAACGTGTTGATGATATTGTAAAACAGTTCTACCGAGTTTACTTTGTTTTGATTGATCTGATTTTTGGAGTAAATAAAGCTCACCACCATGATCGCATACGTTTTGAAGATAATCCAAATGCTCTTGCCTTTCGCGTCGTTCACGGTCAATATGCTGCTGTCGTTCAGTTTTTTCGATTATGCGCGCTTCTCCAAGTGATTGTTTCTTCATTCGCCTGTAGGCTACTCTATCAGTAGAAGTTGCTAAAACAGTAGCATGATTCATCCCATTTATCAGCTCTTCCCTCAACTGTTTTTGCTTATTCAACAACTTCAGTGCTTTCAATTCGACAGTCGCCTTTACACTCTTGGCGGAGTTTGATACGTGGTGTTTTTTTTCGAGCTCATTCATGCGATGGTGAATTCGGCCAAGAATACGACGCTCGCGCTCAGCAATTAATGAAAAAGGATCAATACCTTGTGAATTAATGCTTGGCATTAATACACGCTGCTGACGTGATGCGTGTGCAAATGAAGTAATGGGTTTCTTGAGCAGATTATAAGGTGATGTATAAGCATTATACTCGATTTTTTTGACAGTTCCAAATTGTTTTTCCAGCTGAGTGCTCTTTGCACTTACAGGTGTGATAAATGTAGGCGTAGGAACAGGTGGAGCGTTACTGCTCAGTATAATTTGTTTGTTCTGATTTATTGGCATAGAGGCGACAGTGTCAACTCCAACCTTAATTCCTGCATTATTTCCAAACTCAGGTCCAAAGCCTGGGCTTATACCAGAACTAACCGCCGCAGTAATAGAGTCGATATTGGAGTCTATTACTGGTACGAGTACTGCTTGTTGTAAATTCGGAGGCAATAACATATTTTTTGAAATAAGCTTGTATGCAAGAATCTGACACTTTAAGGCAGCCAGCTGTGATTGAGAAAAGATAGACTTTTGTTCTAAATGCGTCCCGAAAAAAAAAAAAAGAAAGTTTAGTGGGTTTCCTTACATTTATTTGTTTTATTAAATATACCAGACAAAAGTGGAGCGAGAATGGGTATTGGAGGTGGACCAGAGGGGAAATCAGCCATTGACGACATTCCCATGGGATCTGGTGTTAGTCGAGATTGTTGTCTGTGAATGCTTTTTAAGAATTGCATAATTTGTGCATATTCGGGATTTGTCTCTTCTTTCGCTCCTTGTGCTTGAAGAAACCGAACGCGCTTTTAAAACTTTTGATAATAAGTAAAACGATATTTCTAAAATATGCTGAGGTTTTTTTTTTTTTCTTCTTTTACCTGTGTTAGGCTTTGAAGTCTTTCTTTATTAGAGGCACCACCAACAACAGGTGGCGGAAGACTAAAATAACTGTTCATGTATATAACTCAAATAAACTAGCAGTTCACACAAGAGTTAAACCAACTTATTACTGTTACTAATAATAAAAATGAAAATAAAAACCAAAAGCTTGTCGAGAAGCCTCGTTATTTTATTTTGAAGTGTAAGAAAGCCACAGAAAATAAGAGATAAACCAATTAATCAAGTTTATTGATGACGTCTATCCTCAGGTGATTGTTTATTTTCATTGTTGAAAATGCATTGTTCAGTCGCCTTTCTGTTTACTTCAAAAAATTGAGAAAGAATTCGCTCAGTCACTGAATATACATTGGGACATTTTTTGGCATTTTACATATATATTTATACTATAAAATTAAAAATAAGTATGCCAATTTATTTTCAATAAATGGCCAAAGTTTTTCAGTAAGTGTTCTAATTGGTATGGAGCGACTGTAATGCTATGTATATATCTATAAGAACTTATTAATCCTTATTGTTTGGGATATTTCTTATCCATTTTGGGTCGACCCAGAAAAAACAAGTCGCATATTGATAATGAACCAATCACGTTAATATGCCCAGACCAAGTCAAATAGCTTCTTCCTCCTTTCATCTAAATGACTTTTGTTGCTGATTCTATTTATTTATTTATTATTTGATTAGCAGGGAAGTTATCCTCTTCACGTAAATTGACTCTATTCACTCTTTGTGCTTCGTTTCATTATTGAAAGTATCGACCCAATTGTCTGACAAAAATGGCATTTTATCCAAAGTTTGGACTGCGCTTTAGGTCTGACGTAAAGCAAACGGTCTTGTGCAGCTTCTTTTAAATATATAAAAATAAAAAGGAAAGGGGATAGAATACACTTTCCAACCTCATCTAGTTTTTATACATCTTGCCCTTTTTTATTATTTCCCTTAACATTATCTTCTTTTATAATAACAATATTTAATAATAATAATAATGACTGCTGTTAGTTCTGTTGCTGATGTAGATGCTTGGATTACCCAGTTATCGGATTGTAAACAGTTATCAGAAGCTGAGATCAAGAAATTGTGCGATAAGGTTTTTATTATTGCCTTATAAAACTATCATTGTCTTTTACTTATAGTGAAGAAATTTTATCCTTCAAGGCACGTGAGATTCTTTTAGGCGAATCCAATGTCCAGCCTGTAAAGTGTCCTGTAACTGTTTGTGGTATGATAGTAGCAGTATAGAAAAGAGATATTGGCACCTATTGACCATGTAATATTCGTTTAGGTGATATTCATGGCCAGTTCCATGACTTACAAGAACTCTTTCGTATCGGTGGTAACTCTCCCGATACAAACTATCTTTTCATGGGTGATTACGTTGATCGAGGTTATTATTCTGTAGAAACTGTTACTTTTTTGGTAGCACTTAAAGTAAGATATAAGGATCGCGTTACCATCCTTCGTGGTAATCATGAATCACGCCAAATTACTCAAGTCTACGGTTTTTATGATGAATGTTTGCGAAAATATGGTAACGCTAACGTCTGGAAGATGTTTACAGACCTTTTCGATTATTTACCCTTGACTGCACTTATTGAGGACCAGGTGGGTTTTTAAAATTCATGGCTATACAGTTAATAACAATGATATATATTATAAAGATCTTCTGTCTTCATGGAGGACTTTCACCTTCCATTGATACATTAGACCAAGTGAAATCACTGGATCGTGTACAAGAAGTACCACACGAAGGACCAATGTGCGATCTTCTTTGGTCAGATCCTGACGATAGATGTGGGTGGGGCATTTCCCCCCGTGGTGCAGGATACACCTTTGGTCAGGATATTGCAGAAACATTTAACCACAACAATGGATTGACCCTTGTTGCAAGAGCACATCAGCTGGTGATGGAGGTAAGCGCCATTTATTTATAAAAGGCAATTTCTGTAATTTATTCATTTGCTGGCTTCCAGGGTTACAATTGGTGCCACGATCGTAATGTGGTCACTATTTTTAGTGCCCCCAATTACTGTTACCGTTGCGGTAACCAAGCTGCCATTATGGAGATTGACGAACATATGAAGTACACATTGTAAGTAGCTTATACGAAACAGAGTACATCATTCTAATATAGTTCATCATAGTTTGCAATTCGATCCTGCTCCAAGACGCGGTGAGCCACATGTAACTAGACGTACGCCTGACTATTTCTTGTAAAGGACAAACACACACAATACAAATATAAATATAAGTATCATATATTTCCATTACTATATTATTATTATATAACTATTATTATTACTATATATACACATATAAATATAAATATAAAAGAGAAGAAAATAATCGATATATATACATATACAGCAACACATGTATCCGAAACAAGGTTATGCAAGATAACAGTAAAGGTTCCATTCATCTTTATCTTTATATCACTATTCGTATTAGCTAGCCATTTATACACGTATATATACTTTTTTCTCTTTAAATAAACCATAATCCTGCAAATGTTAAAAGTTTATTTTGTAAAGTCAGATGATGTCTTATTTTGTGGCTGAAAAATTGATTTTAATCAAAACAGGTTAAAGCAAGATGAAATGGAGTGATGTTCTATCAGTTAGCCTTTTGACTCAATGGAAGCCTTGGCTCCTTTTCAGCTCGGAGTTAGAGCCTTGGTTCAATTTTATCTGACTAAAAGTGACACATTTTCATAAAATTGACATGTAATAAAATACCCTTGAAATTTTTAAATAGATACTACCCTTGCTGTTTCGTATATTCTTAATGGTTTATTATTATTAGCCCGTAAAAATATCATCATACCCACTATGTATAACTTTATATATTGTAGTGATTAAAAGCGAAATGGGTTTTCCCATAATTAACTTGTATTGCAATGCCGATTAGAATCTTTAAGTTGTTCCGTAAAGCATTATTCTAAATTAATGACATGAAAAAAGTTGAAATGATTGCCACGGAGATTAAAACGATTTAAGCATGACATATTCTTTTATCAACTTTTCTTCTTACATTATTCTTTTATTTACATTTATCCTTCAAGCAGCAATGTTCGCATTAAAATCGCCTTTATCTTCTTTTACTGTAAGAGCTACCGTTCACGTAAACACTCGGTAAATTTTTTCTTATATTCTCTTATTTTAATTATCGCATTGATGTCCTTGCTTTTCGTTTGTAGCTTCCTTTCATTCACTCCAGCGTATTTGACAAAGAATACCGATTTCAATAAAAATAAAAGTAATAATAATTTTTTCAACATTCATCGATATAAAACGACCTTTATAGATTGACTCTTATTGTTTTATTTTCAAGTTGATAACGAAGAAAGTTTAATGGAAAAGGCTCCAAATTGGAACGAAGCAACTGCCACTGAAAGTGAAGCAGACGTAAGCATGTAGTAGAAGAGCTTAGAAAGTATTCCGCTGATGCCTTTGTTGATATTTATTTTAGATTAAAGCGGATCAGGAGAGTATTCCATCTCCAGAAATTCTCCAGAAAGAAAGTGCTGAATGGATTAAATCTCACAATAAGCAATCCAAGTAACTTCGGTGTAGTTAAACCCGATGTGTCTGTTTTTTTTTTCATTACACAAAATGACATTGAATTAAAAAAAATTAAAAAAATAAAACCATATTTTAAAAATCCGAATTGTTTTATTATGGACACCTTTAAAAGCTCCCATAAAAGTAGCCGTCACATCCACCTCACATATGTTTTTAAACACCATTCATGCGAAAATGACATTAGTGGTAAAAATACGTTCATAAAAAATAGACATAACTTGAAAAATAATAACGATAATAATATGAATAACAATAACAAGAGTAAGAATATAATATTGTTGCTATCGAAGAAACCAATCTTGCGAAAATAGGTCATCGAGAATAATAAGGTCTGCATTATAACCTCTATTAGATTATTTATCAATCATATTTTTAAAATGGATGCAAATATTATTGTTATTATTGATTCATTCAAAAGGCGTCATTGTACATAGTAAGCAAAATGTACGCAGTAAGGATGATGGTTTATAGTACAATTTGATTGTTATTTTGTATATTTTAAAAAATAAGGGAGAAAAGCCTTATATTACTATGTCAATAAGATCTATACCTTTATCAAATAAAAGGTAAACAAAAACTACAACTGAGTATGCTTTTTTAATTGGATCAGCGATA
>VCJB01002633.1:22796-34867 GCA_024140155.1 Backusella parvicylindrica | reverse complement strand
TAAAAAAAAAAAAAAAAAAAAAAGAGCTGCAATACTAACCTTGACAACAAAATATACTAGTAATATAAAAACTAAATTACACTTCATTTATTTTTTTTAGCACGCTCTTTCGGATCTTCTTCACGACGCCTTCCCTCGAGTGGAAAATACTGAAATAGTAAATTATATATTAACCACTATTCTTGTATATACTCTCGCTGGTTTTGCGATTCAGTCGCCAGATTGGACAACCCGATTTACACTCCTTCGCCGTTTTGCTTTCATTATGGGTATTCTCTACGTATTTAGAGGTATCACGCTATTGGTTACCACGCTTCCTTCTTCATTAGTGGACGAATGCCGCCCACCTGAGATTGAATTAACAGGTACTGTTGGAGAACGATTTGGATTTCTCCTTAGTGTAATAGGTGGTTCGGCCATGACTTGTACAGATAATATCTTTTCTGGTCATACCTCCATGATGATGTCATGTGCGATGTTATGGAGGGTTCATTCTCGCTTAAGAAGACCTTTTAGCTGGATCCTTTATCTTTTGGTTACCGCTGGTATTTTGTTAATATTGTTTACTCGATTTCATTATTCAATTGACGTTGTGCTTGCTATTTGTAAGTTTTTCCTTTTTTCTTTTATACACTAATCTATATAATTTTACATCTTAAAAATACCAATTCCGCTACTAATCTCTATTTAATTTAAATAGATATCACTTATACTATATGGAATCTATACCTAAGCTACGTTCAAGAAGCAACCATGTATTATACGTTTGGTTTCACTGGAAATTCTACAATGGATGTTTTCAAAAATCATATTAAATCACCAGATGCCATTTCTTTGTACGAGTATCTCGTATGGCAGCCTCACCCATTGGGGAAAAAATGGTTATTGTCGATCTGCATGTATGTGGATGGTCTTGATATCCGATTTCGAAACCTAGGTATCTTTGATAAAGAAGGTGCTTGGAAAAGCCCTATGGAGTCGAAAAACGCTGATGAAAAGAATATTGTCATGTCTCATTCTATTGTTTAGATCGTTACCCACTCTTTTTTGTATCATCATAGCATTTTAAATTTTAAAGCATCAAAAATTTACTAAACCAATTAATACTTAATAACAGTCATAATAGATATTGCAACAAATTCTTTAATTACAAACAACGCCAATAACTTATAAAAAAAAGTTTGTGTACCAATTTAGAAATAGTTATCATGATTTATATATTTATTAAGTATCTTAAATATGCGCAAATAAAAATTTGATTTGCATTTTATGTCAAATCACAACAGCCCTATATATTTTTTGCATTGCCCTTCCAAGCTGCTATAAGTTTATAAAATAGTGACCCGATATAACTTCAATCAATAGTCTATATACGTTTAGATTTTTAGGATAGTATTGGAAGATTTTTTTTATGCTATTCTAAAATCATCTATTAAAGTTAGCTGATCTTTTATAGCATAAACCCCATAATAATTGAGGCTATCCAGTCCTTTGGATCTTACAGATAATGCCAAAAAATAGAACATGACTATGAAATGAGATCATAGTTTTTAGCTACGTTTAAACTAGTCGAATCATTACTTATCTATAACAACCTTTTTGGTTTTTCCATAACGGAAATGATCGTGTCAATTTACTTGTTAGTGAAATGAAATTAGTATATGAGCTTTCTAAATGGCTTTATGTAAATACACCACAAACACTTCCTTTGATTTATATCACTTTGTGAGACTATAAGTGTACTGGATATATATGTATAATATAAATAAATAATCAAATCAAGGAATTAGGAAATATACAAACCCTTTTACTATTTATAAACAATTGTTTAATGCAGGTAAATATTTAGCTAAAAAGCTGCTCAAGTTTATTTACTCTTAAAAACCCTGTGATATTTCTTTTCCAACAACTTTTTTTTTTGACATGTGGCAAACACAAACAAGTAAACATTTATGTTTATTAAAGTGAAGTGAATGGCATATCCTTGGTTGGCTGCAACCTATAATTAAAAATAAACAAACAAAAATAAATATTTATATCACTTTTTACTGCTTTTCTACACCTACCAATTGTTTTCTGGATAATCAGCTTCACCTTCAATGACATGGAACGTATAAATAAAACGTGATTTTTCCGAGAAATTGGGTGCAGATTTGTGAATAGTGCTTCCATGGATCAAAACCAAACTACCCAAACTCACTGGTTCCATGACATATTTTGACTCATCCACTGCCAAGTTATCATCCCCTATAAATGTTGTACCTGAACCGCTTGGGTCTCGAACAAAGCGGCGTGTCACAGGTGTATCTAACAACAAGCAAACATGTTGAGTATAAATTTTTTTTATAAAGAGATATATAAAAACCTTTATGTGATCCGGGAATAAACCCAAGGCATCCGTTCTGTTCAGTACAATCTTCTAATGCAAACCAAAAACCAACAGCTGAAAGAGGTTCGGTGTACAAGAATGAAGAGTCTTGATGAGAAGGAACTAATTAAGAAAAAAAGAAAAAAAATAGCGTCAATATTAAAATTTATCCCAATATCTTTATATTTATATATATCCACTCTTTTACCTGGACCACCAATATAAGGTTGCTATATATGTTATGTATACAAAAAAAAAAAAAGGATTAGTTGATATTTATTCTTCATGAATTTAATAATTGTACCTTAAAAATCAACATCGATTGCAAAAGCTTGGGTGAACTAAAACCCAAATCAGATGTTAAGCCTGACATATTCTTATTGACAGAAAACTCATTAAAGAGGGGATCCAAAACGTGTAAACCTAGAATAGAATTGATAAATTTTCAATTCAAAACAGTTTCCCACGAAGAAATAAACCTTACCATGACCAATTTTATTAATAGCTCGCTCTTTAGGTACTTTTAATTCCCCTTTTTCGTTAAAGGCGCCTTCCTCGAAAAAGAACCGAATTTTGTCACCAGAAGTTAAAAAGTACTCATCACCGACATGTTTTTCTGAATGCCCGGTTCCTGTACTGAATTGAGTCATGGGATGACCTTCCAAAGAGAACTCATTAAGTAAGGTTTCTGCTCTTTGTTTTAACTCTTGTGCTTTCTCTCCTGAGAAGAAGTCCTTAATAACGAGATAACTGAAATACACACGTATTTCACCTTTTCAATAAAGCTTATTTCGAAAATAAATGCTATATATGTATACATACCCGTCGTTTTGGAACTATTAAAGCATAAGAAAATGTCTTTTTTTAATTTATCTATTTATATGTTTTCTTTCTTTTTTTTTTTGTTTGTTTTTTTTGTTTTGTTTTTACTTTTTCAAGTTGCTCGTTGGTAAGCATTAGTGTTGTTATAGTCTATTGTGAGGTAAGAACCAAATAATGGGAAAAAGATTAAAAGAAAAAAGTAAAACACAGCGAAATAAATACAGAAAACCTAAAACAAACTCAGAAAATGATCTTGTACTCAATGAATAGTCCACAAATAATAAAGTAATGCATTGTGTTTGATTGATTGATTGATTGATTGATACCATGTAAAGCATAACAATGCTTTATATTCTTGCTTTAACTGTCACTATTTGACTAATTTATGACATTAGTATAATTGAATAAAAAAAAATAGTTTTTTTTTGCTATCCTCTAAAATGTTAAATGATATCAGTGATGGTTTTATTTCGTAAAACAAAGATCTTTGTGACCAAATGATATAGAATTACTGTGAGATAAAAAGCACAACAATTACCACTTTTGTTAATGAGCATACTATTATGGAGTGTGGGTTTGTTTATATCTTGTTTATGCGTCACACTATCGGGATTAACCCCGAATGCTCTAGAATGGATCCTTTTCTCTCATCTTGTTACAATGTTTAATGTGATATATTTTATACAAATTGTGTGAGAGTGTGAGAGAGTGTATGTAGATTGGGGGGGCTGATGAGAATGATGATAAAGCACAGATGAGTGGAATTTCAATATTACCAAAACATGAAGATAAAAATATGTCATATGATGACTCAAGCGTGTAATCTCACGTTCTGCATGCAAGTAAAATATATGTTTTAGTTATTTTCCCAATGTACAATTGCTTTCAGTGGTCTGGTCTATCTTTATTATATTTATTTTTTTCGCTTGTATTTCTTATCATGTTTTTTTTTTCTGTATAAACATTTCTGAGCTAAAAAGGTTTCTTTATTTCATAGTTTGAATTAAACAAAAAATAAAAACACAAAACAAAACAACATAAATATAAATATAAACAAAAACAAAAACAAAACAAAACAAAAAAGAGTTTAGTCTGTTGTTATTGTGATACAGAAAAATCTTGGCTCAGGACACCTATGCGTTATATATTTATACATATTAATAATGTTTGACCAATATGACAGCAATCCTGCTATTACAATAATAGAATGTGGCGGTTCTATCAGTTATTCAATCGAATACTTTTGCGATAAAAAAATACACACAGTTACTTATCAAGCTTGTTTTTCTTTATGACAAATCAAACCGGAAACAAATATGGTATTGCTTTTACGCCATTGTATCTATACACTTACTCCACCTGTAAGTCGAACTAAGCCTTAGGCTTGAATATCGAACTGTGATCCAAACGCCACTATATAATTACTTTAATAAACAAAATAAAGGAAATGGTCATATAGAATTTCTCTGAATAAGGTTGGACAAAAATAGTTAAATGGGGTATCTGTGCTATTACACTTTATGCTACATGAATTCATCAACAAACCAACTAAAGGCTGCTGTTAAAATTCTATGTCGAAAAGTAACTTTAAAGTAAGATACACAAAACCTGATTGGATCAGGGCATCTATTTAAAACTCATCATACGCAAAAGGTCTGATTGAAGCGAAACAAAGCCATGGATGTGAAAACGATGGAACATGCTATTTGAGTAAGTCGTATATTTCAATATCGCAGATACTTGAAAGGAATCAAAGGATAAATTTGTTATTATTGACATGGTCTGACTTGCTCGTTTGTTGTCCAAACAGTAATTGGAAGATCTTTGTTTAGTGATTTACATTATTTTTTTATTATTATTATTATTTTAGAAGGAAAAAAAGCATCCTTTACATTATCAAATAGTCATATGGCTCACTTGGTACATTCATGCTTGCATTCTCTATGATTTCTTTATTTGCTTTGCCTTCAATGTCTTTAAAAGTGGCGACTATCATAGTTTATAAAGCAGTCCTTAAAATATTAAAATAAAGTTTTGTTTATTTGTCTCATGTAATAGCGAATATGTGAAAGATTTGCAAGCTTTCTGAAAAAGGTACCCGTTATTGTACTTTTCCGTGAATTAATGCTTTGATAAGAACCTGCTATTAAGGTTGTTTAAGTACTAATTAGTTATTATAGAATACAAGTATATATATATTTATATATACATACTTAAAATAAAAAGAAAAACATGACTATTTTAGGTTTTGCCAAAAAGGTACTTACCGGGAGCTCCATTCCGACGAGATAAAATCTAGCCTACCCCCACTTCCTCTCGTTTTTTGAACACAGGAAAAAAAAAATGTTTTGAAGTTTGTGATTTTGTTAAAACCTTGAACAACATAAAGCAATTGGCATCATTTTAGTAATTCAACAAAAAGAATGAAAGCGAAGGAAACGTGGGTCAGCATTTACAACATAAAAAAACAAAAATGGAGAAAAGAGTCGGGTCTGTCAGCCGATATCCATCATCAATAAGGATGGTTTTTTCTTCAAACAGAAAAGGGACAGCCTCTCAGCTATTTTTCGACGAAATTAGAGGAACACCTGACTAAGCGCCTGTTTTGAATGTTTTTTTTTCTTTTTATTTTTTAGGGTTGAAAAAAGTGTGCCTCTTTTTTTTCTTCCCTTCTTTCACATTCTTTGCTTTTTGATATACCAACCGAGATATACGAAACCACAATAAATTTATTCAGGAAATTTTATAATAAGGTTGAGTTTAAACCATTTCATACAATCATACACACACACTTCATCTATTTTCACCTATAATGACTGAGCTTCATAATCCTAACAGTGCTTATTCAAACTCTTTCGGTTGGATTAATCACGATCTTCAAAACAATAATAAAGTGAATTCTACATTGGGCAACACCCTCAACAACTCATTTCCAGCCAATAATAAATCACCAATACAATCAGAAAATCATCACCGTCTGCCTTCGGTTAATACAAATCAACTTCCACCAATAAACGCGCCTTTGACAACAGTTGGTATGTCTACTGAACATACATCTAATAATGGTGGAGGTGTTCCACACTCCAATAGCACCAGCAGTACTCTTTTGGATGACAGTCTATCACGACGCTCACTTTCAACCACAGTTTCAGTAAATGTATCACAACCTTATGCGCAGGATGCAGAAACTATACCAAGCGCGTCTAACTCTTGGATGGGTGGAGGCAATTCTGGTACAGGATATTCACCAAAAGACTCTTGTGATATGTCTTATGACGGAGATCCTTACCATTCTCATCATAGTCAACTCACACCTTCTCCCTCTGGCTCTACAGAACGAAGCAGATCAAAAAAGCATAAATTGGCCTCAACACGAGATATGCATGTGGAAAAAAATACTGAAGGAAAACCACCTTATTCATATGCCACATTAATTAAATATGCTATTGAAAATAGCCCAAGAAAGAAGCTTACTCTTAGTGAGATATACCAATGGGTAATTGACCACTACCCTTTTTATGGATCAGCTGGTACAGGTTGGAAGGTAAAAATAATAATAATAATATATATATAAAAAAAATGGATTTTAATTGATATGACGTATATCGTTTAGAATTCAATACGCCATAATCTTTCGCTTAACAAAAGTTTCGTACGTGTCGCTCGTCCAATAAATGAACCAGGCAAAGGATCCTATTGGCAAGTAGATTACCGTGCCGCTGAGGCTGAGTTGAGATCGAAATCCAGTATGGCTTTAAGAGGTCGTGGCATGCGATCAGGTAGCGATCCTTCTGGAAACCCTTATCGTCCCGAATTATGGGGATCTATGAATAACCATCCTTTCGCAGAAAATCAACGCTTCAGTAGAGATTCTCGTTCTTTATCTTTGGATTCCAATATTGCTAAAGAGAGTGGTTCCACAGGCAGATTTCCTATGACTAGTACATCTAGTGGCATAGCTTCTGGTCTCACAACTGGTGCAACTGGTGCAGAAGCATGCAATTACAACGGATATTACGGAAACACTTACACATACAATAGACATATAGGTCATGCATCTCATCCACAACAACATAGGCATAGTGCTGAGCTTACTCGTAGTAATGGCACTTACTTACCTACAGGTATATAAAATGATAATAAATAATAACAAAAAAAAAAAAATATGCATAATAGAAAAAGAAAACAATAAAAAAACAAACAAACAAATGCCACTTTAAAACTTTTTTTTTCTTTTACTAAATATACATAAATAACATAGGCTATGATATGTATGCTGTTGAAAACACAGGCATACCTCATAATCAATACAGCCATAGTCATTCTACACCTAATGGTCGACTCCATCATTCTAACTCACAAGGTTCGATGTCCAATATAAACTCATTGTATGAAACAGGGAATAACCAACCACCTTATGGCCAATCCATGTATCCAGGTTACCCATACAATAGCAGTAGCAATACAAATTCTCAAGTAAACTCGCAACCACCTACGGCTATTAAGGCTGAACCAATGTCAGGCTTGGAATTCAATGGAAATGAATCTACTCCCAACAATAGTAATCCATTTTCTACACCACAACCCCAGTTTAAGAGAGTTAATGATTCAACATTAGTATCTGAGAATTCGCCCGAATTTAACTCAATGAATGGAAATTCGCCTTCACCACCTCAGCCTTCCATGGATCAAACTAAATCAGGCAGATCTAGCATCAAAGACTTGAGTAAGACAGCTGGAGGAATATCTGGCAATGGCTATGGCTGGGCGTAAATTATACTCTGCTCTTTCCAATTTCAAATTTTTTTTTTCTACTATTATAATTATTTCCCTATTATTATTTAACCAAAAACAAATTGCATTCTTCCTGTATCTACATGTTTCACACTTGATTCTCGAAAAACAAAAAACAAAAAAAACAAAAACAAAAAAAAACACATTCTCTTTATATAGTATCGTCCATATCGTCCATGTATATCCCCCGTTAAATTTGTTAGACAAATCGAATAAAAATAAATTACAAATAAAAAAGAGAGAACACAGATGATAAACTTTTATTATTCTGTTTAGTGCCACTCTTTTTTTTTTGTGGTTAGTCTGATTTAACAAGTTTATAAATCACAAAAAGTAAAAAACGATAAAGCCTAAAGCTTGAAAAATGGCGGTATATATTATTTTCGATGTTCCACAATGAAGAATATGGAACCTCATGACTTTGTGAGCCTGTTAAGATGTAATATCGGTAGAGTTGTATCACGTTATATCAAGGTTTTTGTCACGCTAAACTTTGTTCAGCCCTTAACTCCTATTTTACTTTTGGTACACCTTTTGCCAAAATGCACTTTTAAAAAAAAGTATATCGTATATTTTCAGAAAAGAGTGTCCGCCCTACAGAACCATATTCTTGTTCAGATTTTCCCATAACTGAGTCACTAAGAGCATCTCTAGCGGACATTCTATCAGAGATTCTAAAATCAAAGTTTCTGCTCAGACATTTTAAAACACTTCCTCCTTTTTTTTATTATTTTCAATATTATGGCAAATAACAACAAAAGAAACAGTAGCTTTTTCTAGTAAACCTACAAAGCAAACTGTTGCTAAACCTGTATAATTTGAAGGTTTGGAAGCTGACGATTCTGCCGAAGAAAGCTCTTCCAGCAACCAAGAGCCAAAGGTCTACGGGAAGGACAAGAATGAAGGACATCCAACTTTGTAAGTCGTGGATCAGCACCTTCATTGACCCTGAGAAAGAGTCAGATCAGAAAATGGAGCAGTACTGGAATCGAATCCACGATTCAACCGAAAATATTCTCATGAGATTCTCAAGTCCTAAATGTCGAAAAGTCTTTTTGTTTCCTGAACGCTCCTTTTTCTTCTTTCGTGGTTTTTAAGGTGAGTGAAGTCATCAAGATATCATTTTGTTTTTTTCAGTTGATATATTGAAGAAGTGATTTTTGATTTTTGTCTTGATAAATGTATACCAATTATAATCATGTATTAATAGAAAAAAGATCAGGTTGTTATCAGGTACCAGAATTTCGAATATTATAAAATCAGACATTTTGTGAACTTCAAAAAAAATAATATTTTTATTTTAGAATATCTGATAGAATGACCGCTAGAGATGCTCTTATTCCTCAAACTGGAAAAAAGTTCAAAGACGTTTCCAAAAAGTTAGAACTTAACATAATTCGTGACGAAAAACAAGTGGATGTTTGGACTGAGAAAATTACCCCTCATTTATTCATAAACATAACTGCTTCATTAAGTTATCAACGTTTATTAAGCGAAAATGACAAAATATTAATAAGTAGTATTCATCAAAATATCAATCACAAGTGGGTCTTAAATTCGAGCACAGTAGTAGAAGATGTAATTTATAAACAAGGCAAAGATTTTAAAGTCGAACAGTAAGTAACTATCTATGTAGTAACAGATGCTTTTTTTTTTTAGTTAACAAATAATAGCCCTCCGCTCATATGTTGTTTGTATTGATGATCAATTGAAATCTATGTTTACTGCAGTAAAAATTAAAGAAATTGAAAACGAAAGTGGATTTACTGATAGGAGCAAAAGTTTACCTGAATCACTTGTCAATATCTTAATAAAATTAGAAGGGAAGGTAATAGGCATGTATTTTAATGTTTTAACTTCATAAAATTAAGCTTCTTGTATAAAATGATTTCAAATCAATAGACCAAACTTTTCAAGAAATGCGCTATGACCGAAGAACTCAACCTGTAAAATACTCGTGCCGCAACAGCATTTTAAACTATTTGGATTTATTTATTGAAAGTGATAATTTTACACCTTTTGTCACCGAGCAGGTTCTAAATGAGATGTATGAATTTTTAAGAAGTACCAAAAACATCAGCAGAACCACAACAGCAACGTAAGTTTTTACAAATATTTCTTTTCAGCTTCTGAATACTAATATAGCTTCTCTACAGTGACTGTCAAAGTAGTACCTCCAATAGCAATAAAAATTCACAACGAGAGCTTGGTACCAACCAACAATTAGTACGTCAAGCCAACGGAGATTATTCCGATCTTACCTTCAAGCACCTTTCTTCAGAGTTAGGTTGTTTAAAGATTGGTTTGGTTGACCATGGAGCAAATGGGACAAAAGAATTGTAAGAATCGAAGTTGAAGAGTCCTAAAATGATGCGAAGCTTTTGCAAGCAAATAATTAACCAATACAAGATCAAAGCGAACAAAATCAAAATTGTGTCATTCATTATCAATGGTAAGCCAAAAACAAAACTATCAGTAAATTATTATTTTATGAAATCATTATCAGCTTACGCTAACCTTGCAATAGGTTTTTTTATCATAGCTCAAGTTATGACATTTACCAAAGGTTTCTTTGGTATTCTGTTTTCCTCCCATCGCTTGAAGATGCCCGAAAATATTAGTCAAGCACCAGCTCTCCTTCCTCCAATCTTGACTTTGGTCTATAACTGTACTTTAATAATCAAAGAAACGGCACAATTATTGGAGGATGAAAGTACGCACGTAAACTTAAATCTATCGTATTTGCCACTGTAATCATACATTGACATGTATGATAAACTTTATCGATAATATAACTTGTGTTACGTATCATAACTCAGATAGATATTTAAGATCTTTATGGATGATTTATTATGAGCCCTCTCTTCCACTCATTTCTCATTATTTTCGTTGTTATTATTTATTGTTCTATATTAAGCTCATAGATCACAAAATTCTTTCAAAAGCAGCGATTATTTATTCCCGGACAGCTTTTTACCTGAGTCAAAAGACTCATCAAAAAAAAAGAAAGGCCTCCTCTGCTTGAGCTGGTGCTTTTTTTTTATTATTATTTTATACACTCTTACTTTTCGATCGTTATTAACCAATACCTATAATCATTATACTTACAACACGTTCAATTGTATTGTTCTTATTCATTTTAAATTCATAACACGAAAAGTATTACTCCTCATACGATTACCCTTATATTATTGATTATTGAATTTACTTTTTTATGTGCTGACATTTGCACAAGCAATAAATGCTTCTCCTAATTTGTGTAAAAGTGTATTGAACTTGGTAATAATATTTTCTGTCATCAGAAAAGTGCCAAATTGCCCTTGACCAAAAGATGGTGACCTTGCGTCGTCAAGCAAAAAGAAATCAGCTCTATTGAGGTTTAGTTCCCACTCATCGAAGAATGCTTCTTCGAATTTCGCGTTTTCTTACTTACCATTTTACTCTTCAGAACTCAAACCAATATAGCAATTTTAGTCTGTTGCTAAGAGTAATGTAAAAGAGAGTTTATATTCAAAAAAGATACTGTTCGCTTCAAATAATTGCAGATGCTAGCGGCTAAGCTGCCCAGTCATCTTTTGAAGGATTTGCGCGCTATTTCGCTAGACGCTTTGATGAATACTTTGCTGGCTATTATATTTAATAAACAATTATGTATGCGACATCTTTTTTTTAAAAGGCACGACACTGTTTTCTTGAGTTGTGTGACACTCTTTTCTCAAAATATACGATATACTTTTTTTTTTAAAAGTGCGACACTTTAATTTTTTTTTTTTTGCGACATCATTTTGGCAAAAGGTGTATTACTCATGGAAATTGCTGAAGAGCACAAAACATTGTCCGTTATTTAATATGCCATGTGTATGTTTTTAAACTCTAACTAAATATTTATGTAAACATTAAGTACAAATGAGGATAGATTATAACAATGGTACCAATAACTTTAATAATAATAATAATAATAACAATTCACCTTAAATCTGATAAGCTAAAAATTGGATCATTTTAGATTGTTTTGTTTCTGTTTACTTTGACATTTTGAAAATTACTAAAAACTAAAGGAATTTGCTGTTTAATCCATATTGCAAGA
>VCJB01002606.1:11144-21978 GCA_024140155.1 Backusella parvicylindrica | reverse complement strand
TTTAGTTTCTGAGCTGCTGGCATTCTTGTCTTATCTGTTTTTTTTTTTTTTTGGTGTTTAAAAGGAATAAAGTGAATTGTATAAAAGCAACAAGGAAATAAGCAAGACTAAAATGGGACAAAAAAAATACAATACAAATGTTTCGATAAGTCTCACAGTGGGTGCATTATCCAGTAATAGACCAATTCATTTGATATTAATCATAAAAACCCTCGTAAAATAACAATAGCATAGTGAAATTAAAAACTCCAGGGGTTTTTCTGCGTGGGATTTTTCTTTCTTCCCTTGATGGTCTTTATTTTATTCTTTAAATAGGTTGTATAAATATAATATGCACTCTAAGCCTCTAAAAGACTCATCAAAACAGCTTGTGTTTCAGCAATCTACAAGAAATTGGTATGAGTTTTACATATTTCTTAATGATTCTTTTATATTATTACCTCTAGTGCTTGCTTCATCTCCAAATGATGTCTAGCAGATTCAATCCATCCTTTAGCCAATCTCTTTGGCCAGCCACTTAATTGGTTTAATTCGCGTGTGGCATGTTCCAAGTTGTTTCTCTTCAAGTAATATTCGGTGCGAGCCAAAATAGCTTCTACATCATCTCCTTTCACCAAGCCTGATTTTTTGAATATCAAATGAGACATGATCAAACTAATAATATGGGATCCGAACCCACCATCTTCAGGTACAAGTGATACCTGGCGAATTTCATCTGATACGCTTTCAAAACGAGTAGACAATTCAGCCATTGAACTGACACCTTGCTTAGCCAATTCTTCAGGAATAATGCTCAAAACAGTCTGGATCAACTTGTCGTTTTTGCTGCTATTATTCAATGCCTTTAATTCCTCTACAAAAGGTTGACTCTTTGTTGCTTGAAGGTTATCATGCAATGTGTGCAAAGCAACATGGACGACATGGTATTGGCGGGATCTGTCAAGTGCCTTTGCATTCTGAATGGTATATTCTTCTAATGCTTTAAAACGGGTAGCAATTTCATCTAATTTGGCAAGGCGACCTGCTCTTTCTTGCTCAACTAGTAACTTGACCTGTTTAACAAATTGGCGTTGAAGCTCGTCACCTTGAGCAGCAAGGGCATCAGCGCGTGCTTGTTCTAAACGTTCTTTTTGTTCAGTAAGGCTGACCACTAATTTCTGAGCAAATGATGTCTTCATTTCAACACGAGTTTGTTCAAACTGATTTTTCAATTGTGCTTCTCTAGCAACGATGGAACTAGCACTCTCAGCATGTGCGTTGGAAATGGCGCTTTGAGCTTCTACACGGAATTTTTCAAGACTACCTTGAACCTTATCACCCTGAACAGCAAGGGCTTTAAGTGATTTGAGAATATCATCTTGTTCAATATCAATAGCTATGAATTCCTTGTTCAACTTGTCAACTTGATCCTGAGCTTGCTGAATGATATTACGACCAAGGCCGGATAGACCTGTTTCATTCAAAATCGCAGCCAATTCATAAACAATTTGTGAGAGTTCGCGCACGGTTGTATTATCAGATGCAATAGGCTCAACAAGAATAGGATCAGGCTTGTCGATAGCAACAGCAACTACGGCTGGTTTTGGTTCTTTATCGGAAGTCATAGTAGCAGTAGCAATTTTGCTACCGGAAGTAGTGGTGGTGGTTGTAATAGCTCGAGATGTTAACTTTTCGTTAGAGGGAGGTAAAACTTGAATATTTTGTTTGGTGTCTGATTCAGGCTTTTGGCCAATCAAGGACTGATATGTTTCTGTTGCATAATTCACAGCATTCGAAGTAGACTCTTGAATCTTTGTGCCGTATTCCTTTGCGTTCGAAGCGTAATCCTCGGCCCGTTTCTTCCAAGCGTTTTCCTGACTACGATAGCTGTCTAAATCATGGTTTTTTCTAATATCATTGATGAATTCGACTGATTGCTGTGCGCCAGGTACATAAGTCACAAACATGTCACTGAAATCCTTGTTTTCCGAGGCATAATAGGCAGCCCCTCCATAACTTGCGCCTGAAACAACTGTAAATCCTAAAAGCTTGCCAAAAATTGATCCTGACTTCTTGGTTTCCTCAGCTGCAACGGTGCTTTCACAACGCTTGAATAGAAAATAAAATTAAAATTAAAACCATGTTACTTGATAAAGTGGATGAAATATCAGGCACTACCTTCAATACAGCTGATCTAACTAACTTGTGGTTATTTATTTTGGAGCGAATGGCACCATGTTGATATAATTTGGTGGCTCTCAACATGATAGAATCTTTAAAAAAAATGTAAAATATTAAATTTAAAAACATACATTGCCATGACAACCACTATGTGTATACTACTACCTTTTTAAAACAAAGAAAAAAAATTCAAAAAGTTGATCTAGTATTGAAATCTACCAAATTAACCTCTCTGGTTGTGGAGCTGGAAACAAAAAAAAAGGGGGGGGATGGAGGGCCTTTTCTTTGGTTGGCAGCTCTAACTTTAGGAGGGGGCTGCCCATGATTTGTATTTCCGACAACTAAGTGAAAGATGACGTTCACTTGTGACTATTGATTTGTTGATGAAGGATTTACGATACTCCCGTTTATCATGATGTTCGATTCAGTAATAAGAAGAGGTCTGATGCTGAGCTTTATTATTAGACAATTACTTGTATGAAATATACTCTCCAATATCAAATTTATGCAGTGGTATTCTTAAAACCCAAATTGTCGAAACTTGTCCTGATATTTCGATTACCTCATTGAATGATATCCTTCACAGATGAAATCATACCCTGTTCGTACAAACCAGTTATTATTGACAGCATAATTTGACATTTTTAATGGCAGCTACCAACATCAAAGACATCTAGGACTATTCTGCCTGCAGAAGATTGAGAGAAGTCCCCAAGTTTGGATAATCTTATTCCAGAACTGACATCGATATGTATTGTCTTTCGAAAAAGAAGTTTTATACGAGTTTTCTCCTTCCAACATGGACTGTATAATAAGAAACGAGTTATCCCTTGTCCTCAATATGTTTATTCCAAGAACTTGTTTGACTTAGAGCTGCTTTCTAAGTGAGCTCACATGACTAACAAACATTTTTTATTGGCCGAAAAATATTTTTACTATTATTATTTCAGGATAAATGGCCTAAGCATACCTCTTTTATCTATTCATAACACAATCCTATGCAACAAAATCGACTTACTAAAGAAGAATACCGCAAACAAAAAGATCTTGATGCTGCCAGAAAAGCAGGTACTGCACCTGCTGAAATCGATGATGAAGGCAACGAAATCAACCCGCACACGCCACAATTCATGTTAAAGGCACCTTGGTATGTTGACAACGGTAAGGTGTCTTTGAAACATCAAAAAGCCCCAGAAAAGCGTAAAGGGAATAATTTTGGTTTGAACGAATGGTATGCTAGAGGAAAGAGAGCTGTAAATATCAATCTATATATTCTTTTTTCTATTTTTTTTTATTTGAATCTCACATTTATTGTAAAGGGACCTGCCGCAACTAAATATCGTAAAGGCGCCTGTGAAAACTGTGGCGCCTTGACTCATAAAACAAGAGATTGTGTTGAAAGACCACGTAAAAAGGGAGCAAAATGGACTGGTGAAAATATTCAAGCAGACGAGATCATTCAAGAGGCTGATTTTAACTGGGATGAAAAACGTGATCGATGGAATGGTTATGATCCAAAGGAGCATGACAAAGTTGTTGAGGAATATAACAAAATTGAAGATGCAAGGAGAAAGGTCAAAGCTTCAGAATTGGATAAACAAGGACCTACTACAACTTCGGAAGCAAAGAAAATTGCAGGATTGTCTGATGATGAAGATGACGATGACGAAGACAAATACGCAGATGCTGCTGATATGCCTGGCCAGCATGTAAATCAGAAAACAAGAACAACCATTCGTAATCTCAGGTATATTATGCAAACTATAATGTTACAGCTCGGCATTAACATTTATTATCATTTTGTAGAATCCGTGAAGATACAGCTAAATACCTTCTCAATCTTGATACAAACTCTGCATTTTATGATCCCAAAACACGTTCTATGCGTGATAATCCCTTGGCTGATCAGAATGAAGATGAAGTCGATGTTGAATTTGCTGGTGATAACTTTGTTAGATACTCTGGTGATGCACCTCAAATGGCTAAAGTCCAAATGTTTGCCTGGCAAGCATCGGAAAGAGGAAATGATGTTCACTTACAAGCCAACCCTACCCAGGTTGCCATTCTTCACAAAGAGTATGAATCCAAAAAAGATAAAGTGCGAGATACAACACAAAAGAGCATCTTGGAGAAATATGGTGGTGAAGAATACCTTGAGGCACCTCCCAAAGAACTACTTTTGGCTCAAAGTGAAAACTACGTTGAGTATTCTCGAACTGGTAGAGTGATTAAAGGACAAGAAAGAGCAAAGACGAGATCCAAATATGAAGAAGATGGTAAGTATCTAAAGAATAAAACTATTAATAAGAATGGTACTAATAATATATATATTTTACAGTGTTTACTAATAACCACACAAGTGTATGGGGATCTTATTGGTCTGAAGGAAAATGGGGTTATAAATGTTGTCGTTCTTATGTAAAGAATTCTTATTGTACAGGCTCAGCTGGTATCGAGGCTCAAAAAGCCTCCCAGTTATTAAAGTAAAAATGATATAAATACATAAATAAATCAACTTGATGTTACACATTAAAGAGATTAAACTCTTTCTCTATATTCATTTATTATTACTTATTGCTCTTATATAATATGCTATAATTAATCGAGATTCTCCTGTTGAGGTGTAATATCCATACTAGCGTATGTTTTTTCGTTTGTTGCATCAAATGCATAAAAATCACTCACCGTTAAGGGTCGAGTGTTAATGTTCTATATAAAGAACTATAGTTAATAACAGTAATACAATCTTACGACATCTCGTTAGCCTTACCGAAGTGTCAATATCGATCAAATCTTGGCTAGCGTCACTACTAGGAGTTGCTGGTTGAAGAGATCGTACATATTCACGAATAGGTATCATTGCTGCATTACGGCATAATTCTTTCAAATCACTGCCCGAACAGCCTGCTGTACGTTGAACCAATTCCTTCATGTTAAAATCGGGTGCCAACTTGATGTTTTTTAACAACTAGTGATAGAATATACATTTTAATATATATGATTGCCCATATAGAAAACCCATTATATAAAAATATATATTTACCAATTCCAAAATACTTCTTCTTTGTGATTCACTTGGCAATCTAACAGAGAACCGTTTTGGCATTCTACGAAGAATAGCCGAATCGATGTCATTTGGTCTATTTGTAGCTCCCAACACCACAATTCTACTATCTTCGCCAGTAGTTAAACCATCCCATAAACTCATAAACTCAGCCTTCATCATGCCGGTTGTTTCATGATCTGAACTTCTACGTTCGCGTAAGAAGGAATCTATTTCATCAATAAATACAATTGAAGGTTGTAATTTGCGAGCTAAGGTAAATACTGCTGATACGAGTTTGTTGGATTCACCATAGTATTTGTCAGTAAGTGTTGATACATGGATATTAATAAATGTTGCTCCACTTTCTTTCGCAAGTGCCTTGGCCATCATTGTTTTACCACATCCAGGTGGGCCATACAACAATACACCTTTAGGTGCCCCTAAAAGCCCGGAGGCAGAGGTAAATAATTCTGGATAGCATAATGGATAAATGACACCTTCACGAAGATCTTGGATAATATGGTCGAGTCCACCAATCTCTATTGTAATATATAAACATCAAAATAATCATATTTACTCGGGTGTTAATCTTACGTTTGAAGTTGACAGTTATTTCATCGGCATGTATGACTTCAGCCGCAATAATTTGTTCATATTCTGTCAGTTTCAAATCTTTGACCTGAATTTGACATGAAAAGAGTTGGTTAGTTCATCATCAATAAAGGTACAAATTCAATAAACATACGCCCAATTTGCCGAGTACTTTATTGCTCTTCGATTTAGCTTCTTGACGTTTGGCCTTGGTTGGATCAAGGGAACCTACAATCCATTTGAAAGCAAAATAGAAGGCGACTTGAGAGACGGCAAAGACGGCCACTTTTTTTTGTGTGATTTTGTTAGTATATCTAATTCTATAAGAAAAGAAATGCACTGGCATTACCATCTGCAGCGTATTTTTTTGTTTCTGGACGTTGTAACCACGATTTCATCTGAGCTGAATTAATAAAGATGAGTAAACGGAATAGAAAAAAAGGGGGCTGGATAAATAAGAAAAGCTGGGGAAATGAAAAAAGCTGATATTCACGTGTCTCGTTGTGACTATGATTGGCAGAAAGTGAATGGCTTAATCGAGCGTGTGCCTTTGACTCTTGAAAGTAAAAATCTATACTTGATCTGGTATACAAGCAGATTGTGGTAAGCAAACCTCTTCTAGTACACGAATGGCTTCAAGGCGGTTCAATGTACAAATGCACTTTGGTATCACAAACATCCCTTTAATTGCAGGAGTTCACACGAAGAGCCACTCTCTTTTTATCATTACGTTATATTATATATCATTAGTTTCTGAAATACAATAGTAACTTTCATTAATAAATAATGAGATAATATATGATACTTATAAAAAAAAATGTTCAAGGATAAGGATAAAAATATTCACTTCTTATTACAGCTTATAAATATAAATCACCGTTTTTCTGTTTATTTGTTTATTTATAACATAATAATAATAATAATGCTGATCTTTCAGAATTAAAATCATGTTATCCAGGAGAAGAACTACGCCTACATATATATGATAAATAAACAAATGAAATGAAAATCATTACATTATTAAATTCTCCTTAATTATATTAAGCAGAACTTTTTCATAGTTAATGATAATAATTAAAAAAAGAAAAAGGTAAACGAGGACAAAAAGCATTTTATATCACACTTCAACCAACTCTGATCTGAAGAAAGGAATCCACGTCATCTCCGGAAATGTAAGGTTAGCCGGAGGCATAATGTAATAATCACATGCGGCCTAGCCTTGCTGCCCCCTTTCTTATCTTATCTCCCGATTCTTTTTATGTAACATTGTTTCATATTTTTCTTGTTCTCTTTTTTTTATCATTTTTTTTTTCTTTCAGTTTTCTAATACACTATGCAGCCTTGGGTAGATAAGTCAGGTTATTCAGGTCAAAGTTCTATTCATTATGATCGAAACCTATCCTACTTGAACCAGTACGAATCGCACCAACAAAGAGCAGGTAGTAGTAGCAGCAGTGGATTTCGAACACAGTCTAAGCAGCCACTGCAAGAACCTATCACTTCTAAACAAAATGAAATATATAAATCACCACCCATGACACATCAATTTTCAGCGATTCCCACTCAAGACTACAATACCCCATTCGACGGAGCAGATGTTCTAAACCTGTTGAATTCTACAAGCTATAGTGATGAAGTCTATAGTGATGATTTAAACCCAGACTCAGTGTCCTACCTCTCTCACCGCCATCAAGTAGATACCCAACATGGCCTAGTAGAACTGCAAAAGTTAAAACAATGGAAAGACTTTTTGTTATCTGATGATATTGTAGGTTACTTGATGAATACAACATATGTGGAGGATATATATGGAATGCCCGTTATTGGTGACTTGATCCAGGAGGCAGCGGAAGAAGTCACTCAAGATAAACCTCACAAAGCTGTTGAGCGACTTAATATGATACGTCTACATTTGGTTCAGAATGCTTCCGGTGATGCTAACAAAGCAGCAAAACAAGCTGCGAATATGAAAGGAGAAGAATGGACCAAGATGTTTACCCAATCGCTTTAACGATAAAATAAATAGAAATATATATATAAGGAGTACATACAAGTAAAAAATAATGTTGTCACAATAATAATATGAACTATGAAGCGATATTATCTGAAAAAATGGGGATAATTCTGTATAAAATATCCAAATGGGCTTTAATAACTTGGCTATATAATGGGTTCTCTTATCTTATTATAATTATTATTATTATTATCACTGAGAAGACGTTAAACGAGGACGTAATTAAAATATTTCTGGTTTAGCAATTGACAAAAAGTTTATCCTGTATAATCCCACTATTTCTAAAACATTAGCCTTCCAAATGTAAGATTATAACATGAATTTAAAATTAAAGCTTAATAATAATCAATTGAAGGGATGTGCAAGTAGTACTAAAACGTGTATTGTGATATCTACACTGAAGATGACACTATTTATGCTATTATAAGAAATAAGTATATACTGATAGATATTTTAATTATTTTTGACATAATTTTAGCGTCCTTTGCACTGGGTATAATCATATCGGTAGGTGTATGCCTGTTCCCCAAGTTTGCTGCTCGTAAAGTCCAAGAAGTTGAGGGTGCCCCTTTTTCGAGCATTCTACTATAGAGTGGAATAAGACCATTAAATAAAAAGTGAGAGAAGTGAAAGGGATAGTAGAGAGCATAAACGAATACAGTTTCATTGACATGTACTGCATTGACGGGGTGATTGACTTGTTTAGGCTGGAACCAGACATCTTCTTGGTAATCAGCGCCCATTAGATTCACTTTTGGTGGTTCTGTCGTAGTCATGATGAAAAGGCCGTTCGATCTATCAACACAAAAGTCTGTAAAAATACACATCTGATTTCGACCTTCTCCAGCGCATGACCATTTCGTTCCAGCAACCATAATTATTTCAGCAACCAATATTCCATAAAGGTGGCCCGACTGTATTTAAAGCTATATAATGATTCACTATGTGTTTTTAATTTTCACTGATATCAACTAAATGTCTATCATATATGTGATTCATATATATATAATCCAATCGGTACATTTTTTTAATAATCTTTTGCTTTTGCAATTCAAGAAAATAAGTTAATTGTTGGTGACAATACACAACATTGATTAAATAAAAACCTAGGGTATATATTATTATTTAAACATCCAATTATTGTATCACAATGGCTTAAATATGCTGTTTTAAGACATGCAATAAAAAAAAAATAAAGCAAACAATTTCTTGGAGTTATTTTATATACAAAAATATGATGTGCCCTTTCAGTCATGTAATAATATAACATTTCAGACGAAAGAAATATGATACTCTTACTGTATTTTTAAACAGATGCCTATAATGTCTAATGTATGTCGAGATATATTTTCAACATGGAATATATGTATATTCAATCAAAGAGGGTATATTATTTCAATATAGAAAAGCAGACCAATGTTATTAAAGAGTTATTTTATTGTTATAAATGGAGAGCAATTTAAGGTTTGGTACTATTATTATAAAATGTATTTACAAAAATACACAGATACGTTAGCCATAAAACCATATTTATACACCGAGTGATTAATAAATTGATTCGAAAGAAAATGAGCCAAATAAAGATGTTAAAAACATGTAAGCATTGAATACCATAAGAAAATTAAATCAAAGAGCTTGATGGATATTTTTTCACATTGAAGTAGCATTAAAAATATATAATGAACCAATTTATATTACCATTTTTTTTTAATATATGTTGATATGAAAAAGATAAATTACGAGTGCTGTAGTAAAATAACGTGATTTTCTGTAAAAATGAATGCTCATTTGTAATATGAATATGTCCATGGATAAACTTTATATATATCAATGTGAGACAATACATTGTGTAACATATTGACCTTGCATTTGTGCTCTCGTAATTCTGAAATATAAAGATTATACAAACTACAATGCTTAAATTATAGAGAAAAAAAATAAAAACAACATTCTTTATTATTTAATGAAGAGCATATTCTTAATGCTAACAAGATTATCTTAGATATTTGATTACTTCTACGGAATGATTCAGTGATTTAATTGAAACCATCAAAATATTATTTTAGTAAAAAAAAAACTCTCCACATTTTTAAGAACATAAAAGGAATAACCTCATTTTACTGTTTTCCACCGTGTCACTATGTGTATTTATCGGAGACCATAACTATTAAAAAAAAGAGATAAGGGGAGACAAATGAGATGTTAATAGACACTAATAAATCCAATATTTTTTTGGAGAATATACATTTCTATTTCACAGTACATTTTGGTCAAATGATTGTTACTTAATGCCTATTTTTTTCTTTATAAATATACTTTAATATTCGTGATTGTTTTATTTATAATCAAACTTGAACACAGGTCCGAGGCACCAAAGTCTTGCGATATAAATAATGTATTGGGTAAAGCTTAAAGCAGTTTCTCTACCGCAGCTCCGATTACGAATAATATTCGTCTTATTTCAATCACCATCATTTTGGAGTGGACTATAGAAAATGAGTCATGTGCAGTTTTAAATAGCAAAAATAAATCAGAAAATACACTCAAATCATCGCCTTCAACATGTATGGAAACGTCTTTATTTTTTATGTAACTATGCGTATGTCTTACCATTGATGATATCTTCTAATTTCTGTAAGCGTATTATAGTCACAAATGAAAAAATTATACTTTTTTGTATTCAAATGACACATCTACGGATGTACAGCGTCGCCTTTTTCGTATCTAAATATGGCATCTATGGTTTCAAAAGAGGAGAATATGCCTAAATAGGTTGGAATTTCCAAACAAAGTAATTAAAGCAAAGAGAATTGATACCATCGTGCGAAAATAGTTCATTAATTGTGCGAAAGTTGGATATCTATCTCTATTGGCAGATTTGAAGGGTGAAGGTATCCTATTGGTGCAGGAACTCAAAACATAGCCTCCCCGCTCTCTACAACAAGGTGATGTATAAATATAAATATATATATCTCATTTCTTTTTGTTCAACAAACATTTTTTTTAGTTTTATCCTTTTTCTT
>VCJB01002604.1:946-13076 GCA_024140155.1 Backusella parvicylindrica | reverse complement strand
TTTTTTTTTTTTTTTTTTTTTAAAAAAAAAGGTACATCTTTGTTTATTTCTTCTTATTTCTTCGCTTTTTTAGTTGAGAATCTTTGTTACGAGCAGTAGTTTCAGCTTCAGCTTCATCATCATATTCTTCCTCATCATCACCATCAATCTGTTCCAATTCAATTGTCTCCTCCTCAACTTCTACACTCTCGGTTATAGTTGTTGTGTATTTTTCATCGATTGAGATTTCCTGTTCTTCAACAAGGTTCTCCTTCTTTTTCTTCTTCTCTTTTTCTTCCTCTGTTTCTTCTGTAGTATACTCGAAAAGATCTTTGATTTCACCACGTACGGCGCCGGTAATCAAAGCTGATAGAATACATGCGGGCGAAAGATAGAGAAGAGCTGGTTGGGCAGCATTAAAGAAATGCATGACTCCCATGGTGGTGACCAAACCTGCAATATAAGCTGCCATGCATGCAGTAAAGTAAGGTTTTTCAAAATCGGTGGATCTGAAATCCCCTACTGGATTACGTTTCCAAGACATATGTCGATCAAAACGAAGGCAAAGTGCAACAAAAATACCTAAACATGCTTCGTTTTAACAAAAAAGACGGGTTTTATTATATACCAATAGCAAACACACATACCTGGAATGACAATGTCACCAAGACCTAACATAGTAAAGTTTACCTTTTCAAGCGTATTAAGAATATAGCCAATGATATCACGAGGCCAAAGTAACTTGATAGGAGCATCAAAGCTCTTTGCTACAGAAACCATAACGGGTGTATAAAAGACCCAGAAGATATCATAGAAAAACAAACCACTTAATAGAATCATGCCTGTCTTGAAGGAATCCAATGATAAAAGCTGGATGGCATTCACAGAGAACGACAAACCGAATATATTAGAAGCGATCCAATTTTTGGTGATTCCATAATAAACAGTGAGACCAATGGAAGATAACAAAAGAGCACCATGAATAGCAGATAAATTGATATGAGAGAGTTCTAATTTATTGTGTGTATATAAGTTTTAATAAACACTTCACTACGCGTACAACACCATCACATATATATATATATATTGCTACTTACTCTTTCCTCTCTTTGTAAGAGTTACCTTATACTTTGATACATTTTTTAACAGACTTACAGGTACTAACTTTCTTGTGATCATCAAGAATGCCTTTGTTACCGCTGCACAGCCCATCACCGAAAAGTAAGCGGTTATACAATAATCAATGTAGACCTTGTCAAGATAACGGAACACCAAATACATGGAGAGCAACACACCGGAGCCAATCACAGGAAACATATAGGCATCACTTGAAGAAAGACTTTCACTTTCACTTTCATCTTCATCGTCGGAATCTTCCAAAGGGGATTCCGTTCGTTTACGCTTGGGTGCGTTCTCAGGTCGTTTCATACCGTGAATAGAAGCTATTGAACCGGCGAAAATAGGCACCACTGCCATAGATAGTATTGCACCATAGGCTATAAAAAGCCCTGTATCATTCATATCCGTCTCCATCGATAAATAAAAAAAAGAGTGATTCTTGCTAAAAGGAGAGAAAGAAAGAGTGAAAATAAATAAACAAACTTGTATGAGTGTGGCAAGTTGGCTTATTCAAATTGTTTTGGTTGTCCGATGCACAACGATTGGCACACGTTGTCGGACCTGACGTATAAATTATGCTGTTTGTTCCTTTTTTGCATAAATAACGATGATCATCGTTATAAGGAGAAGAGGCGTAAAATTATAATAACTGAATCGTTATATCCTTTAATAATAATAAAATGTAATAAATGGAATAATATATATATGAAAATGATATCAATTAAAGGTATTAGGATCAAGCAGTGCTTTAAAAACCACTTTCAAATTACTTTTTTTTAAAATCGAAATATGATCATCATGTTATCATATAGTAAAGTATCTATATTGTATTACGTTATATTTTATATGCTCTGAGTTTATTATTCAACCAGCGTTACTTTTTAGTTAAGAGGATAAATAAATAAATATTTCCAATACGTATATACGTATCTGCTCTTGAATTCCCCCGTTCTGTTCTATACAGCTGAAAACAGAGTTGTGTATTTCTTAAACTGATCTTATTTGATAACCAATTGATGTTTATGTATGAATATATAAGAGACCAGAGAAATATAATATGCAAGAAATGTTTTAAAATGGAAGACTTATTTTATTTTTATTACAGATATTTTATTTTTGTTGATATCATTTATTGCTTTTTATTGGTATCCTCAGCTTCAATCATAAACAGCTAGACTTACTGTTTTTAAGTCCTGTTGTGACATCTTCCTGTTCATCTAAAAGTTTCTAGAATGTAATTATTAGATATGACGATTTACTTTTTTTTTTTTTTAAACTTACTTTGAACTTTAAAACCTCCAGTTACTTTTATCCAGTAGAATCTGTCTTCCCAGTTTCTGGGTACGATTGCAGACCTTTTCTCGAAAAGATTACCATTTATTGTCCTCGGCTCGCTTTGTGCAAAGTAGAGTCATGGTATTGTTTATACATTGTATGACTAGCACATTTCTCTGTCCAAATGTCTTCCACGATGCCGATAAGAATCTGCTCATTTTGTTTTTCAAGCAACGTCTAGTTGCGCCCATAGTTTTAGTGCGTCTTCTTCCGTATGCTCTCTGTATTTCTCTTTAAACAATTAGCAATCTTCAAGTTAATGGGATTTTTTTCAAGTTACCCTGAACATTCAACAATCAACCTTTCGGTTTTGTCCTTGAGGTTATAACCGATTTCTTCTGCCCATCACTTAAATATATTGCCAATTGCTTGTTGATTATCAGGCTCTTTTCACACCTGTTACAGTTGACAAATCAAAGTTAAGCACTTAATATATAATGATAATCATTTATTGCTTACCATATACCTAATTTGTATTAGTGCCTTCTAAGAAAGTAGTCGTTAACGACAGAGAACTATTGGCTTCTTGTTTCCAAAAGGCAATTTGGAAAATTTAGGCCCATATACGACTTTTTTTTGAAAAACGTTGTTTCCAAACTGATGATATTTCCAAAAAAAAACTTATCTAAAACCGGAGCCCTACTGTAATTTAAAGTTGAATGTATATTTAATTGTACATTTTAACAGTAAAAATAACTCCTATTTATTAACTTTATTGTTTTTAAGATCTTGTTATAAGAGATGGTAAGTGGATACTTGTTTTATTATATATTTGATTACTTGAAAATAATAATTTTCTAATGTTAAGTTTAGATACACTGTTCTATTTACTTATTCATTCACGTTTCTTAAACTTCACCCAAACACCATTTCGAGGTTTTGTAGTAAGCACAACTTTGGTACTAATGACACAGTCAGGCTTTAAGCTACACGTAAATTGATTCATAACACAGGCAATAACTGTACGAAGCTCAAGGATGGCGAGATTTTTACCGAGACAGGAATGTTGACCAAGAGTAAATGCAAGATCTGGGAAGTTGTATTGAGTTTCTGGAGTGACTTCTTTGTAGGAACTTGAGTTTGGTTTAAGGCTATCAAATGCGCTATCCTTAATTGGACCATTTGATGGATCGTCTTCTGGACGAAGAAAGCGTGATGGATCATATTTTTCTGGATCTGGAAAAATACTCGGGTCCATTTGAACTCCTCGAACGTTACACCAGATTTCAGACTCTGCTGGGACAACGGTGCCATCCACATTTATGTCACGGTTCACATGAACGGGGATAAAGACAACGGCTGGATACTTACGAAGTGTTTCACGGTAAACTGCAGTCACCAAAGGCATTTGAGCAAGTTTTTCAGCAGTGATGATTGAGGGATCAACAGGAGGTGGGCCAAGAATAGCGCGTACTTGCTGGAATAGTTGTTCTTGAAGTTCAGGGTTACGAGCAATTTCAGAAAATGTAAATGCCAAAGTATGAGCGGTGGTATCATAACCTGCAAACGTGAGGGAAAGGAGGTCATTGATCAAGTCGAAATTATCATCACCATATTGATTGCTAGCACTTGCAATAGCAGCAACTGACTTGTAGACACGCTGTTTCTCTGGTACACCGTTAGTTTCATATTCTTCGAGATCCTTTTGGTAGTCAGAGAGAGCAAGTTTAAGTGCATCTGCAATAAAAGACTTGAGTATGTCTTGAGCTGGTTTATAAGATCTCTGTCCCCATTTTGTTTTGTTCAAACCAAAAGGAAGCCAGGCTTCAATAGATTGGAAACCAAGACCTAAATGATGATGGATTTCCTATAATACGAGATACAATTAATTTTAGTAACCAAAATAAACTTCTAGTTATACATATACAAAACTCACTTTAAGATTACTTCTACTCCCAACCGAGTCATAGCTAAGCTCGCTTCTACCATATAGATAAAAATTGATAACATCCATTGTCATGTCCATAAACAAGTTATCTAATTCAATGTATTCATTTGATTCAGCGCTCTGTCCAAAAGT
This sequence comes from Backusella parvicylindrica, assembly GCA_024140155.1. Taxonomy (NCBI): domain Eukaryota; kingdom Fungi; phylum Mucoromycota; class Mucoromycetes; order Mucorales; family Backusellaceae; genus Backusella; species Backusella parvicylindrica. Next base: position 8,623 of record VCJB01002604.1, on the reverse strand, counting down.
ATCCAACACTTGGGTAGCTCTATTTGCAACATAGGGTAATAATTTTGGAACAAGTTGTTTTGGTTGGAAAGGTGGTAATAAAATATGTCGACGCCAGCGCCACTCCTAATTCACATCAGATGTTAACTTGATGTTTCATTTCGTACACATATATACACATTTGATACCTTACCTCTCCAATAGTATTATTCAGGTTCTTTCCTCCAAATACCAAGTTTTGAATTAAGCGAATAAGATTACCACGTTGGACTTTTGATGACTCGCCTTTGACCTTACTTTTGACCTGACCATCAATCAAGACATCCTTGATGCCCTTTAATGTGCTTACAATAACCAAGGGTTTTCCAGTGACAGACCAACAGACACTAATGGGCGACATTTTCGGATCCTGACCAGTCTTGATTAAGAATTCTGAAAGTGTATCTTCCGTGTCGGTATCCTTTGGAGGAGGAACAATTCCAAAATGTTTGACCCAAAAGCTATTAGCAGGAGCAAGAGGAGCCGAGGCAAGAACAGAGGTATATCTCTTAAATAAATACCACCCAAAAGTACCGATCAGAAAGGCTGCTGTGACAGGTAAGATACTGGTGCCAACATTTAAGGTCGAGTTTCTGGCGAATGCCCTATCAACTAGATGATCCATAGTTTATTCAATATAGATATTTAAAGAAGTATAATTTTGATTTGTGTTTTTTCATTCTGGTATTTATATATAGAGAAAAAAAAAGAGACAATAGAAGCGTTAGCATCTTTTTGATGGCTGTACAAAGCAAATACTGCAAACCTTATCCTATTCACGCTTTTAACCAATCATTGAAAAGTATTGCTGTAAGCGACTGAGAGCCAATCATTAGAGTTCCTTGATTTACACAACACGTTATTTTGTAAGGAGTATCTTAAAGTATTTATTAACCCTTATTTTTAGGTGATATACTCTTTCTTTATGATATAAAAATGAAAATAAAAGTAAAGAGACCTACGCATATAAGATGTAATTTTTATTAATCAACGAATATATTTTGTCATTTTAATATATACTTTTATTTCTTTTTCTATCTTATAAGGCAAATAAACAGTATTATAGAAACACTTTGTACAGTTATAATAATCCTTGACTATGTAATTCTTATTTCTTTATCATATATGTATCATTTTTAAACATAGTACACGCTAATATTAATGTCAATTCATTGTATTGTGAATATTTTAATGTTGTTATCTGTTCATATGGTGACTTAATGATGAGTTTTATAATATTTTAAATCTGTTTTAATACCCCTGGTTTTACTCTGACGATTATTTTTTTTTTTAAAAAAAAAAAAGCATAAACTTTCATTGTATATGTGTATATGTGTACGTTGAAAAAAAAAAAGAATAACTAAGAAATGAAACGAAAAAGTGACCGTATTATGTTAGCTAGAGATTTCTAAACAAGTATTATAATAGAAAGCTTACTAAAGAACTTCAAACTGATGGTGCTTTATGTAGAAACACTTTAAAGAAAAAATGAACTATATATGCGAGGTATTTTCAATTTTCTTTTTTAGTATGCTTAGTACACTTCACGAAGAATAAGATGATATGCAACCTTGTTCTCGATTCTGAAATATTAAACGCAAGTTTGATGTTATCACTCAATTCAAATAAATCCAAAAGAACACAACTTTGGTTATCCACAAATTATGATATTATGTTTATTGACGAATTAAGAGGATTAGAATGGATGTTTTTTTATAATTTTTTATAGTCCTTGAACAATTGCAGGCCATGTTTGACGAATCTATAAAAAATAAAAATCAGTAAATATATATGCTTACTTCTCTAAACATATAATTACTTACCGCTTCATAGAGATCATAGTTTGATCTAATAATTACACAAATAATAAATAAAAAATATTACCATTAATATACATGTACATATTTTAAAAACTATATTAGTTCTACCTTCTCAATGCTTCAGGGTCCTCGGCAAGGCACACAAAAGTAGTTGCTACACCACTTGAAATAACTGTTGAAATGCTAGAAAACATGGACATGCCAATAATAAAACAAACGAGAACAACAATAGGTGTTGCACCTCCGTCACTATTATATGTCGGTTTTGAGATAAGCAAATACAGATATCCTAAAAGAGAGGAAAGAACACCAACAAGCAAAGAGCCTATACACAAAGAAAAAAAAAATCGTAAGACAAAAATGTTACTCCTTAAAAAAAGAAAAGAATAACAATATACTTACCCATGAAAAGCACATTTCCGATCAAGTTATCATTAATGATAGCTTCAATACCACGATTTTTAATTAATTCCCAGGTACGCTTTGCAGATGGAATAAAACCCTCTCCATAAATAGCCACTCCACTAAAAGCGTAATAATTAAACCATTCCTATACACATAAACAATATAAATGAGTGAAAATGAGATTAACAATGAAGTAATAATAAAAACCAAAAAAAAAAATACTTACAAAGATACCCTGGAAGCATGAAATGATACAGTCTAATATACATAACACAAAACTAAAAATGGGATTATCTGTTTCAGCTCTTGCAACAGCAATAAAGTAGCGAATGGTATTAACGAGTGCAACCAGCAAACTGCCAAAACAAATTGTGCCAAAGCTAGTTGTCAAAGCACGCTTGGCACTACCCCAAATCGGATGAGCCACGCTATTATTCAAAAAGTAAACTGTAGCAAAGACACCAGCCAAGGTTACATGTGTTACATAAGATATAACTTGGGACGTCCAATAAAAACTGAATACAAGAAATACCATGGCTGCATTTAATTTCGAATTACTTGATCCGGCGGTGTAATATGTCTGATACACGCCAACCACTGTTAAAAAGAACCAAATTGAAAAAATCGTCTGAATAACCAATGATAAAATACCAAATACTAATGTACTCCAATAACGACGTGTAATCGATGTAACTGATTTTAACATCACTATATAAAGGGGCAGTTTTTAAATTAAATAAATCATCCCAAATAAAAAAATAAAAAACACTTTGCTTTTCTCTTTTTACCTTTGGCAAATGGAATACGATCACGCCAAGACCAGAAGCAGAACAAGTATAGACATGAAAAGATCAAGAATATGATGGCAGCTGAGTAATAGTGCATATAGAAATAATATATTGTCACTGCGAAATAAACGAGGATACTCAATACAAAGGTGATCGTGATCAAAGGTCCAGGCATACTTGATAAGAAGCAATTACATTAATAAATTGTGTCTTTATGTATCTTTTCTTCATACTTACATGTTTGCCAGTAAAAGATATAAGAAACTCAAAACAAACCCAACAATGGCAGCGAATCCAAAGACTTTCACTGTATCTGTATCAAATGTGACACCACCGCCAGGCGTATTTGGGGCTGTTCCGCCAGAGGAACCTTTGTTACTGGAAAAGGTACGCAAGCCAACCACAGATAGTGCAATGAAGGCAGCAAGATTGCAAAAGTACAAACCAGCAGCCCACACGTCTTTAAATCCACTAGTGGGTCTAATCTCGCCATTAGTTTTGTGTGTGTCACCTAGTTCAGCGTTATTTTGGTTTTGGGAATAGTGTAAAGGTGTATTGTATTGCTGTTGTTCTGGAGGCGCACCATATTGTTGTTGTTGTTGTGGCGGAGGTGCACCATATTGTTGTTGTGGTGGAAGAGGTGCACCGTATTGCTGTGGTTGCGGAGCTGTTGGATAATAGGAATTATTCGGATTCATGTTTAACAAAAAGATTTGAAACAGGAGTTGAAAGAAAAGAGAGAAAAAAAAGAAAAAGAAAAACTGTTTGCTTTATTGTTCAAAATAATATCACGTGGAGCTTAACAAAAAGAAAACATGTTGAAGCATTTGATCAAATTTGCTTTGATCTAATTTTGGATGTCTTTTTAATTTGTTTCGAACCGTTTTGGCAGTTGAATGGCGTATCGAAAAGTCTGTTGTTGAAACCTTATTAATAGACTTGATCTGTGCCTGTATATTTGAATCGCCTCCTTTTTGCCGTTGTTTGTTTCCTTTGAAAAAGTAGTAATTGAACTTCAGTTTCCTGGTGTATATTCCATGAATCTCAAAGGTAAATATGACGTATTTTTGTTGTAATACTTTGGTATTTTACATATTACATCCATCTGATTGGTTAATGCCATAGCACTGGGAAGCGCACAACCGATTTGTACGACAATGACACCGTCTGTCAGATCCAAAATCTTCTTTAGATAAAAAGAACACGATCCGTGTAATAAACAAATGTGGGTTATTGTTTTTATTGTTGAATTCAAAAAGAGACCACTTGGAATAATAATTAACCAGTTTTATCAGGTGGATTGATACACTGTTTGTTTTATATCGGTGCGAATTAATGGCTGTTCATTCAAATAATTGAGAAAAAAATATTCAAGTAAATAGGAATAGGGTTTATATTGATTACATGCCTTTATATTAAGAATCGTGATCTTATTATTTATTTACTATTCAAACTTTTTCTTTTTTTTCCGGTCATACGATACGAAAAGTTCAATCCAAAGCAGAGACCAATGCTAATGTTAAACGTAAATAAAGTAAGAAAATGCGTTTAATATTGAATTGATAGAAAAGAAAACCACTATTCTTGATTTTATTACTTCTTAAATGTCCCCTTTATTTTTCTCCTCTTTTTATAATTTAATTGTCATCATTTTTTCAATTTCTTGAAAATAAACAGTAGTAAGAACTATGTGCCATTGGGTGATATTTTTCTTTTTTTATTTCCATTTTGGCATTGTGTAGAATAACTATCCACGTACTCAGGATCTATTTCTACCCTAATATTATCAACATTGTTGCTAAGTATGTCGTTGATGTCAAGGTTACTGTTGCAGTTTGAGGTGCTAATTGTTGTGCTATTATTATTGTTGTCAGTTGTAAATGTTGGCTTTGAGCATCTCGTTCAAATTCTTCTATTTTACATTCCAACTCTTCTATTTTCAATTGACTATTTTCCTTTAAGGAATTGATTTTATTATTTTTTGACTGTACGAGAAACTGATATTCATCATTTTCTCGCTTCGATGAGTTAGATATTTCAATGCTTGGATTTCCTCTTTTGATTTAGATGCTCTTTTTATTCTTTCTAGTATCATAATCTCCTCTGTTTCGTTTGTCAGTTGGTGGATTGTTTTATCTATTTTTATGACGATTAATCACTAGTACAAATCGAATTTATAAAAATACTTACCTTTATCCTCTTCTCTAAGATGACTACCTGATTCATTCAACTTTTTAACTATTTCAGGTTTATATCCATCATGTCGTACACCTCGACCATGAAAAAAAATTAGGCTAAAATTACGCATAGCTAATGTGTCATTTTCTCTAGCTGCCTTGAGGTAATAATCTATCGCTGTAAGATGGTATTGAGGCACTCCGTGTCCACTATCATATAAAAGTCCAATATTATAGTAGGTGTATGAATTATTTTGATCTACTGCTAGTCGATCATGCCATGGATTTGGAATAGTCTTTTTTTTTACAGTGTAACATTTCAAATCAATATCACCAAGTGCTTCACCAGCATCATTCTTTGCTTTATCGATCTTGTCTGCATCGGCTTCAACCTCACCGTCTATTTTCAAATATTGTATATACATTAGCAAACGAGAGAGTATTATAATCATTATAATAATTATGAATTACCTTCTAAACAAGCTAAAAACTGTTCTTTTGTAAGTGTGCTGGTTGTGATATTTGATATAAGGAGAATAAAATGAAAAAAAAGAGGGATTGAAACGAGACGAAAAAATGAATAGAGTTTTCTGAGTTTGCAAAGATTTAAAATATTCTAAGTGAGAAAGTTCTCTGTTTTGATATGCTTGGTTATTAAGGTTATCTTTTTTTTTTTCAGTAAGGAAGTGAAAATGAAATACCTTCTTAATAACCAAGACATGAAAATGCGATTGTATTCTTATTTAGAGACGTTGCATACTTACATGTAAAGTGTTGACACATAGCCTCGTCTTTTGGGATAGCTGTGCTACGTGATATACTTGAATTGGCGAATATTAAAAAACTATATATACATGATATTCGAATTATTCATATTCGAAAAGAAATATAGCTGACATTTTGGCATTTAGAGCGTAGAGCCAGAGTACAGTCGGCCATTAAATTTGTAGTCAGACTCAAATTTAAAAACGAATGACGTAACCAAAGCCTTTTTCTAAAGTGTGATAATGGAAAGACGCGCAAGCAAATTTTCATTTTACATTTCTTCTTTCTAAAAAAAAACTAAATAACCATAATATTTATCAAGATGGCACAACAGATGGAAATCGATTTTAACGTACCAAAGTTTCTCTCAGAAGAAAGACAAAAGGCCCCAGCCCACTTGCAGCAATATTTCACCACTTTTGAAGATCTCTATGAAAGAAAGTAACGTGTCGTACACTCTTTTTTATTTATTTTATTATTATTTGGTATTCATATATATCCCTTTCTTCAAACAGATTATGGCATCAGTTGACACAAAAGATCATCGAGTTCTTCAAAGAACCTGAGTCTGCCTCTTTCCAGATTCGAGTCTTCCAAAACTTTGTAGCAGAATGGGAAAGCAAGATTAATAAGTTATCACTTGTCACTATTGCATTACAAGCAGCTAGTCAATTCAATGGTAAATAGATATACAAAGATGGATATACTACTTAGTAAACTAACTCTATTCTTTTTTTCAGACTTGAAAGATTCTGTAGAATTCTTAAATCATACTATTGCCAAAGTTGATGAAGCTGGTACAAAGGATGTTTATGTATTGGCAGTAATGGAATCCGCCAATTTCAAACTCAAGTTGGGAGAGTCGGACGAGGTCAAAAAAGCAATTGATGAATCAGAAAAGATTTTGGATGGATTTGACAGTGTAGAGACCGTGATTTATGCTAGTTTCTATCGTGTTAGTGCAGAGTATTACAAGGCAAAGGCAAACTATGCACAGTATTATAAGAGCGCTTTGCTTTACTTGGCCTGTGTTAATATTGAAGAATTGACACCTGCTGATAGAATTGAAAGAGCTTATGATCTCTCACTTGCTGCGTTATTAGGTGATATGATTTATAACTTTGGTGAATTGGTAAGAACATGGAGGGAAAAAAAGGAGGAAGAGGTTTTTTTTTCTTTTACTTTTTAGAACAATGTTAATTGACAATATACATTTATGTAAATAGTTGATGCACCCTATTCTTGACTCACTTTCTGGAACTGAACACGACTGGCTTCGTTCCTTGTTGTTTGCATTCAACGCAGGTGATATTGGTAAATTCGAAGCATTGGGACCTCACTTCACCAAGCAACCATTACTCGAACAAAACCAAGCTGCTTTAAGTAGAAAGATTTGCTTGATGTCCTTGATCGAAGCAGTATTTAGACGTTCCACTGATAACCGCTCTATTCCTTTCTCGGAAATTGCTACTGAAACTCGCTTACCGGTCGAGGAGGTGGAACATTTGGTCATGAAGGCCCTTTCATTAAATTTGATCCGCGGCTCCATTGACCAGGTAGATCAGATTGTTGTTGTTACTTGGGTGCAGCCTCGCGTTCTTGATAAAGACCAAATTGATGGTATGAGACGTAAACTTGAAGAATGGGATAACCAAGTAAAGAAGATCAGTGCATATGTGGGTGAACAAGGTGGTGAAGTTTTCG
>VCJB01002603.1:0-14830 GCA_024140155.1 Backusella parvicylindrica | reverse complement strand
ATGATATTTTATATTCAACTTTTTATCTGTGTATTTATCAAAACTGTATTCCTTTTTTTTTTTACAATTTACTTCAAATAGTTTGAATGGTAAAAGCGAGAATATATATAAGATAAATACATGAGTGTAGTTAACACTAAGGTTATTCAAAACCCTTATGATCAACTCACAGATAAAGTTGCCCATATCTAAAATTTACTTTTGTCATATGCTGGTTAATTTATGTAATGTTTATCCTATCTTATTTTAGATTAAAAATACTTTGCTTAAGGTCTTGGCATTTACATGTTCAATATGAGGAAACTGAGTTCAGAATTTTATTTCAATGATGTGTCTGCTCCTTTTTCTTCAAACTATGAGTAGGAGCCTGCGCCGGAAAAATATTAATAGTAAAAAATACCGTGCATAATTGATTTTTAACTAGTTACAAAACGTCTAGTGTATATTATTAGTATTAAAAAACCATAAAGTGTTGATGCTTTTCTAAGGGTGACTTGATTAAGCAAAAAATGACCGAAAGTAAATATACTAAAAATAGAAAAAAAGTAATACGAATAACCCAAAGGTTTGGTCATGTTCTACAAAAGGCATTAAAACAATGACGTTGACTGACGAGTAACAACGGGCCGAAAAGTGGATAAACAGTTACTCACATCCGATTGGATTTCATCTACCTAAGGGGAAGTATTAGTGCGAACTTGTTTCCAGGAGATTTTTTCTAAATTTGCTTGCGTTTAATACATAAGATAATATGCATTTGATTGTATACTTCAAAGTATATGTTATATAGAGCACAGTACTGGAATGATGGATCTATAAGTGTAACGAAAGTGAATACTATAAAAAAAAGTATCTTGTATGACGGATATTATTTTTATAATGTACGCTCTGTTTTCAACTGAAACTTGAATAAGGAAGATGGATTGAATAAATGGGTGACTGAGTTTAAACGAAATATATAAATAAGACCCTTTTGCATAAAACAAAAACGAAATATATATCAGTTATTAAAATTTTCATATTAAATATAAACACAAAAATGACATCATTACAAAAATCCTTCATGGAGGTTCCATTAAAAAACTTAGCAGAAATCTATACTAAAGAAGTCGCTCCTCGACTTACACAGAAAAACAAAGTGATTGCTATTAGTGCTGCTATTGTACTAATGGTTACATACAAACTCAACAATTTATTAAGGCCTCCTAGAGAACTTCGTCATATTCCTCATCAAGGTTATTTCAGTTTCTTAACGTCTCTATTTAGAGATGACACTATTCTCGAACGCTCACAGCGTTATGCCCTACCACAAGTTGACTCTGAAGAGAGTAACGGATTGTATTTGGTAATTACATATACTTTTTTTTTTAAAAAAAAATAGCAATAGAAAATAAAAAGGAAAAGAATATTAAACGGAATCGAATACAAAATCACAGAGATCCGGAAGATTCGGATGGGAAGTACAAATCACAAACCCGGAAGCAGTGAAGCGTGTGCTACTTAAACAAGGTAAACGAAAAACAAATTCGATCTTGTGTTACCATCACGTCACATTAATCATTGTTTTTATGATTTCTAGATCTTTATCCGAAGCACGTTTCTGGAAAGAAATTTAAAACTTCTTTAGGATTCAAATTTGTCGGTCGTCCAAATATCGCCCTGCTTAATGGTGAACACTGGAAAGCACAGAGAAAAATCGCAAACCCTGCATTCCATCGCTCCATGCCTGTACATATGTTTGGTAAATTAACTCAAGACCTATTTGGGGAAATGGAAAAAATGGGAACGACGATTGAAGTCACTGATTTAATGGAAAGATGGACCCTCGAAGCAATTGGAAAAGCAGGCTTTGACTTTGATTTTAATGCAATCACAAATAGAGACAACGATTGGGTAAGAATCTATAACAATATTAAGAATGGTCTTGCCGATCCTCTGTTCTTCATGTTCCCTATTTTCGAGGCAAACTTCCTGTGGATGTTTCCTAAACGCAAGCAGCTTCATAAAGACTTGGAACATTTCCTTGGTATGATGAGAAATATCATTGAAGATAAACGTAGAAAGATTGAAAGTGGACAAAACCAAAATGAAAACTTGGAAGAGAATGAAAAGGATTTGCTTACTTTAATGTTGGAAAGTGAAATGAAGGGAGAAGGAAAAATGACAAATGAAGAATTAGAGGTAAGAAATAGGAAAAACAATAAAAGAGTTATAGACTATAGCAGAAGCTTTAAATAACATCTATTCTTTTATTATTTACTTTGCTTAGTCCAATCTTTGTGTTTTTTTCTTGGCCGGTCATGATACTACAGCCAATGCATTGTCTTTTGCAATCTACTATTTGGCTGAAAATCCTGAAATTCAGCAACGTGCAAGAGAAGAAGCAATTTCCATCTTGGGCAACGGCGACGAAGATGTTCTCCCCACAGTAGAAGATACAAAACAAATGGAATATATAAACCAAATCATGAAGGAGGTAATTAATATTGTTATAATGGAGAGGACATTTGCAATGAGAGTATATATGTTTTTGATATTAATTTGTTCGTATTTGTAGACTCTCCGTATCAATGGACCAGCTTCAACTGTCGTAACCAGGGTTGCTACTGAAGATGACGAGCTTGTTGGCTCATTCATTCCAAAAGGAACGCTTTTGAATATCAACATCTTTGATACTCATCACTCGGAAAAGAACTGGTCTGACCCCCTTAAATTTGATCCTGATCGCTTTGCCATAGATAGAGATGAAAAACAAACTTCAGTTCAAGGAAGTAACTGGGTACCATTTGGCGGTGGAGCACGCCAATGTATTGGCATGAATTTTAGTTTAAATGAACAAAGAGTGATGCTCTCAATGCTCTGTAAGTATCCCTATATCTTCACAGTATGCTTAATTCAATATGGTTGGTTATCTAACATATAATTTCACCCAATTTTTTATAGTGAAAAAATTCACTTGGAAATTACCAAAAGATTCCATTCACAGTAATGGCGTAAAGACTGCCGGAATTGGCGTGATTGGACCAAAAGATTTAAAGATCGAGTTCACCAAAAACTATTAATATACATTCATTCCCTTTGTATTATAATAAACACATACTATTTATTTTTTCAAGAATAATCTCTCGCTTTTTAAGAAAAAAGTCAATGTGTAATGGTTGCCTTAATTAATAGTAATGATCGAATACTTTTACTAAAAGTCTAATCAAATGATTTGATTTTATCTGTTCTTTATATGTGCAAATATACGAGATAATAGCTAAAAAAAAAATGAGTGTGAGAACTTCAGTGAAAACAACTATGATATTATTAATTATACTTCGACCATTAGGAAAATATTTGCGTGTATCTATTAGAGTGTAACAGACTATGTATGGAAGTTCAGAATACAAAGTTTTTTCCAATGTTCTGCAAGGGAACTCTTTACGTTACACTTAAACAATATTACAGCGACACAAGATTTACTAGATTAACACAATCTAGGTTTAATATATTGAATTTGCGTAAGATTGAACTTGATTTCCTAAACAGCTTTGTTCACTCTTATTGTGAACACATACTATAAAACTGCTAAAAAGCAAAAGTAAAAGTAAATCCGGGAATTGGGGTAAAAAAAGAAAAAAAATAACAATTCCGAGGAATTAAATAAAAGGCAAATAAATAGATATTTGAGTGTATTTGAAATGGATAGCCTTTAGCACTGGATGAAATAAATAACCGCAAATACCAGAAAGAGCATGTATCTTATTAGTGGAATCATAGATTTAGACTGACAGTGCATCGATCCTCTATTTCATAATCAAGATTAAATAAAAATGAGAACCACAAATAACTACGTTATTTCAATGACTTCTAGAAATAAGTTGCTATAAAAATGATGTCACTTCATCAAGGTGGTTTATATTAAAACGTGCACATAGAATGGTTTAACCGATTGACACTATTTGGAGAAAAATAATTTAACCCATTGGCGCTATTTGGAGAAAAATAGTTTAACCGATTGACGCTATTTGGAGAAAAATGGTTTAACCAATGAAGTATATTCGATCATTCGCCACGTTTGCTCTTTATTTATTAAAACTGTAATGGAAGTGATTTACTACTTTATGATTATCCTTTTATTAAGGTAAAACATATTTATTGTCCTATTTTGATAGATCCAACGTTAAAATGTCATAACTTTTTGAAAAATAAACGTTATTAAATAAAATAGGAACCATTGAACTCACACACTTTTGCCAATGTTGTAGCAATTTGTAGACTCCTTCGTAAAAATCCGTGGGAACAAGGTTACGAGAATTTGCTGGATGTGGTGAAACGTCAATATTCAAAGTTTTTAACAGCTCCTCCGTCAAAGTAGCCTGATGAGGTCTGGCATTATCATGAAGTGGAATTAATCGATCCCTATGAACAATGCGCGGATATTTCTTGGTAATTTTTTTGTACTTCTTCTTGATCTCGGCACAGTATTTGCTGGTAATGAATCATTTCATAACAGTTCCAAAAAACCGTCATCATGATTTTTTTTGGGTGCAGACCTTTTTTGAGAACATCGGCTGCCAACTTATCGGCATCCACCCACTCACTAAAATGTTTTGTATGATCATATGATAGCCATTTTTTGTCACAAGTGACGATACGCTTCAAAAAGGGGGTCTTCTTCATTTCGTTGAAGAAGCATTTCTGAAATATTCAAACGCCGCATTAGTTGATCTTCATTCAATTTGTGGGGTACCCATCTCCCATGCTTTTTCATTTTATAGTTGTAAAAATAAAGATGGCATAATTCTTGAGGTTTCATGCTAAATTAATTTCTTAATAGATTTGTAAAAAATAAAGATACAAAAACAAAAATAACGCCACCAGGTAGCTCTGATAAACTTCTTCAAATTCATATACGGTAATTAAAAATATATTGTTTATTCATTGTACAATATGCTTTTGAAAAAGGTGAGTCAAAATCGGACAATAAATATGGTACACCATGATAGCTTGGTATATTATTGTTTTTACACTCAACGAAGGATAAATAGTATTGTCAACCTTTCTTATGCAAAATAAAGTTATAAAATTCTCCCAAGTAAAGATCATCTTGCTTTTGTTTACTTATTAAGTGTATGTGTGTCAAATGAAAAACGAACTCTACATGTATTAAAACAAAACAGTGTCAAATAATGAAAGGGTTTGGGTTAAGAAGTGCTCTATTATATACATACAAATTTGTGCATAGTAATGTATCTATAAAATAGAATCAATATATGTACATTAATACAAAGAAATGAGCTTTTGGATTAGCTTTTGATAACATTATAAACACTCCAATAAACTTGTACCTGATAGTTAACTATTTTCAGCGGCGATTCAAAGAAAAAAATATATAAAAAAGATCAAATTTTCCCACTATAGACAAATCTCAATACCCTTACATTGCTGTGTACGATGGAAATTTTACAACATTCTTTTCTAGATGCGGTAGAAATATATAACAATGAAGTTGTTCCTCGATTGACAAAGAAGAACAAAGTAATCGCTATTGGCACAGCCATTTTGCTGATGGTCTCCTACAAAATTAACAAGATCATAAGGCCTCCTCGTAACCTTCGTCATATCCCTCATCAGAGCTATTTTAGCTTTATATCATCTTTTCTATCAAAAGAACCGATTCTTGAACGGTCTCAGCGCTTCGGTCTGCCACTGATCAACTCTGAGGAGAGTAACGGCATCTATTTGGTACGATTACTTTTCTTTGTTCTAATAAATAAATAAATAATAATAGCGTTAATTATTTATAGAGGTCAAGCCGATTTGGGTGGGAAGTGCAAGTTACAAACCCAGAAGCAGTGAAGCGTGTGTTTCTTAAACATGGTACAAAAGTATTATAGTGTTACTAATCTTATTATTTACTAATGAACTTTTAAAATCACTTTTTTTTTTTGTAATTCAAAATAGAAAAATTCCCAAAACATACACAAACAAATGTGTTTAAAAACTCCTTGCATTTCAAATTTATCGGTCGTCCTAACATTGTAATGTTAAATGGGTATCATTGGAGAGAGCAAAGAAAGATAGCGAACCCCGCATTTCATCGTTCAATGCCTGTACATATGTTTGGTAAATTAACTCAGCAATTATTTTCAGAAATGGAAAAAATGGAACCCAGGGTTGACTTTCTCGATTTAATGGAAAGGTGGACTCTAGAAGCTATTGGAAAAGCAGGTTTTGGTATGTAAATTATCTGCACATGTAAATATACACTAATTCGTATATAGATTTTGAATTCAACGCCATTACTGATAAGAACAATGAATGGGTTAACACCTACAATGCCATTAATAGCGGAATAATGGACCCTCTCTTTTTCATTTTCCCCGCTCTTGAAGCCTATTTCCTTTGGATGTTCCCAAAAAGAAATCAGCTTCATAACGAATTGAAAAAATTCCAAGGCATGATTAGAAGCATTATTGAAGAAAAACGTAGAAAAATTGAAAGTGGAGATCATCAAAATGAAAACTTGGAAGAAAACGAAAAAGACTTGCTTACTTTAATGTTAGAGAGCGAAATGAAAGGAGAAGGAAAAATGACGGATGATGAGTTGGAGGTAAATAAATAAATAATCGGAAATGGACTTATTTTCTTGTTATATTCACACTATGTAGGCCAATATTTGTGTATTTTTTTTGGCAGGTCATGATACTACAGCCAATACATTATCGGCTGCTGTTTACTATTTGGCCATACATCCAGAAATGCAGCAACGCGCAAGAGAAGAGGCTATTTCAATCCTTGGCGATGAGCCTGAAGATATTCTTCCTACGGTAGATGATACAAAGAAAATGATATATATCAACCAAATAATGAAAGAGGTATTTTTTTATTATTATTATTTAATTTGTAATTTAGAAATATTCCTATTCAAACTGTTATATTTATTACATAACACAAGACATTACGCCTCAGTGGTCCTGTGTCTAATGTTGTTCCAAGAGGTGCAGTTGAGGATTGCGAGCTTGCTGGTACATTTATTCCTAAGGGAACCCGTTTAGCTGTCAATTTATTTGAAACTATGCACTCTGAGAAAAACTGGACTAATGCTCTTAAATTTGATCCTAATCGCTTTGCTCCTGACAATCAAAACACTGATGCCATTGGAAAGGGTATGAATTGGGTACCCTTTGGTAATGGTGCCCGTCAATGTATTGGCATGAATTTCAGCTTAAATGAGCAAAGAGTTATGCTTTCCATGTTATGTAAGTATGAAACGATAATTCATTTTCTGAAGTTATTTACTGATAGGTACATATGTATATACTTAAATAGTGAGAAAGTTTACTTGGTCTTTACCAAGTGATTCTATCCATAAAAACGGTTTAAAGACTACTGGAAATACCGTGGTTGGACCGAAGGATTTGAAAATTGATTTTACCAGAATATACTAAGTTTTTAATAAAGTTAATTAAACTCACTTGTACTTAAATAGAACATATATTTAATATTGATTTATGCTTCAAGATGAATATTTAAACTTTTTGCATCATTTGTTATTATTATTACAGTGGGTCTTCAATAAAAAGGAAGTGTGAATTTATCGATTTTGGAATTTTTTTTTACCAATAAAGAGCAGAGTATACATTGTGGCAAATGCATTAGACCTATATACATGAAACATGACCGATAAAATAAAATACAAGACAGTAATCAAACATCGTCTATGAATAGACGAAAATATCAAATAGATTATGATCTAGTTTCCCATAAATAAAGGGGTAGATAGGTGAGACAATGATCTGATTTGACTATAAATAAAGTGCTTGATTTTATACTAATTATCATATCGACTTTACTCTAAAAAAAATTACTTTATAATAATGGTTAAAAAGAGAAACTATACTAGCATGCTGATAGAGCACCAGATTGAAGCCTATCAAAGAACATTGAGGATCAAGGAAACTCATTCAAAAACAGCAGCCTGGGCAAAAACAAACTTCAGACTATATGCTCTCTCCAAAGACAACACGATCACTAAAATTGTAGACAAAGGAAAAAAGGGGAGGCTTGTCATGCTTCAAAAAGAGGGTCGAATGCGTTCAAAAGCACCAAAATGGCCCCTGCTCCAACACCCCACTTTAGATTTTTTATTTGTTATTTTTTATCTTTATTTTTCCTAGTAATGATTTCTAAAATGATTAGCCAGTTTTGCTCCTCATTTAACTTTTACATCCCAAAAAAAAATGTGAATGTGGGGTTAAAGAAAATGTGTATTTACCCAGCCAAATTGGCCAGGGTTAAAGAAAATTGTGAATATATTGAAATGTGAATTTATCGAGGACCCACTGTAATTAATGCAAAAATAGTAATTGTAGGTTGGTAATCATTGATGTTCATTTATCAGGGGTAGGCGTATTATCCATTTTCATTGTACTGAAAACAAATAAAATAATGAAATGAGATCAACCATATCAGTGCCATCTTCCTTCAAGAAAAAGAGAACGGTTAAGCAAATTTTGGCACACCTTACTATTTTGAGAAACGTATTTAGTTGGACATGTGTAAGAGAAATGTTTGGCCGATGTGTCTGCGTTTTTATTGGACCACTTGTTTCAAGAAGTAGAATCGGCCAATCATCTAACTTACATGCACGGTGGCCCGGATTTTTTTTTTTTCGAAAACGGATAATCTGTAATCACTAGCCATTTCATCCTATTAAAGTAGGGGGGTAGCTGAGCTAAACAAGCTTAGTGGTTTAATTTGTGACCATCAACTGAGCTCTACAAATTATTTATTGGTATAAATACAACCCCAATTATACATATCTCTTTTCTTCATTATATCATGGAAATCATACAACAGGCTCTCGAAAACCCTTTGATAAAAAACATTAACAAACTCTACAATAATGAAATTATCCCTCGGTTAACAAAAAAAAACAAAGTGATCGCTATCAGTGCCGCCATTTTATTAATGGTTTCGTATAAGATCAATAATGTCATACGTCCACCACGTAAAATCCGTCATATCCCTCATATGGGCTACTTTGATTTTTTATCGACTTTTCTCAAAAGGGAACCTGTTCTTCAGCGCTCACAACGCTTTGCTTTGCCAATGGTTAACTCTGAGTACAGCAATGGTCTCTATTCGGTAATAAGCAGAATCTCACTTTACAGAATAAAAGGATACTAATATTAATATAACCTAATAGCGACCAGGAAGAATGGGTTGGGAAGTACATATTACAAACCCAGAAGCGATAAAGCGTGTACTACTAAAACATGGTAAGTTGTGTTACATTTTCCCTTTTAAATTTCGTACTAATAGGTTAGAATAGAACAATTTCCAAAAATGGTCCAACCAAAGATTAATCACACCTCTTTATTATTCAAATTTGTTGGTAGACCAAACATTGTAAATTTAAATGGTGAGCATTGGAGAGATCAAAGAAAGATTGCAAACCCCGCATTTCATCGTTCAATGCCTGTCGAAATGTTCGGCAAGCTGACCCAAAAGCTATTTGGGGTAATGGACAAGCTGGGAGAGACAGTCGATGTTCCTGATTTAATGGAAAGATGGACCCTAGATGCTATTGGAAAAGCAGGCTTTGGTAAATGCTTTAAAATTCGATCTATATAATATCTTTCTCATTAATAAATAAATCTATAGATTTTGATTTCAATGCTATTGGTGATAGAGATAATGAATGGGTCAAAACCTATAATGCTGTCAACAGTGGCTTTATCGATCCCTTATTCTTCATGTTCCCTGTTCTTGAGGCCTATTTCCTCTGGATGTTCCCAAAAAGAAGACAAATCCATCAAGACTTAGCTAAATTCCAAAAAATGCTCAGAAACGTCATTGAGGACAAGCGTAAAAAGATTGAGAGCGGAGAAAATCAAAATGAAAACTTAGATGACAACGAAAAAGATTTGCTAACTCTAATGTTGGAAAGTGAAATGAAAGGAGAAGGAAAAATGTCAGATGCTGAGTTGGAGGTAAATATATAATCAGATATGTACTTGGTTTCTTGTTGTATTCAAATTGTATATAGTCCAATATTTGTATCTTCTTCGTTGCTGGTCATGATACCACAGCCAATGCATTATCTGCTGCTATTTGCTTTTTGGCTCTAAACCCAGAGATTCAACAACGCGCAAGAGAAGAGGCCATTTCAATACTTGGTGATGAATCTGAAGATGTTCTTCCTACCGTAGAAGAAACAAAGAAAATGTCATATATCAATCAAGTTATGAAAGAGGTACATATACAGTTTTCTGAGCTTTATATATTCACTAAATCTTACGTACTATACATTAGACATTGCGTCTTAATGGTCCTGCAGCTAATATTATTCCCAGAATTACAACTGAAGATAGTGAACTTGCTGGTACATTTATTCCTAAAGGAACTATAGTCAACGTTAATCTGTTTGAAACAATGCATTCTGAAAAGAACTGGAAGAACGCCTTAAAATTTGACCCTGATCGTTTTGCTGCTGATGGAGATGGTGCCCAAGTAGCTGGAAAAGGTATGTCATGGATTCCCTTCGGTAATGGTGCACGCCAATGTATTGGTATGAACTTTAGTTTAGCAGAGCAGAGAGTTATGCTTTCTATGCTTTGTAAGTATCCTACTATTTATTTATACTACACTATTTTATATGTAAAGTACTAATTATATCTATAGTGAGAAAATTCATATGGGTATTACCTGAAGATTCCATTCATAAAGATGGCTTACAAGCTAACGGAATTGGCGTGATTGGACCAAAGAATCTAAATGTCCAATTTACCAAACGATACTAGATTTATTTCTAGTTTATCTATCCTCCTGCCACTCATTTTTGATATTTATTTTAATAAAATATGATGTTATGTATGCTTATATTTAGAATAATAGACTTTTACTTGAAAATAAAATTCATAAAAAAAAATCTTTGAAGAAATGATAATTTCTTTGGCTCTGTAAAATTTGCTGTGTATTATCATAACTACAGTATTTTTAAATATTTTTATTTGTCATATATTAATGACAAAAGGAAGAACAGTTTTCAGAACCGTATCGAAACAAAATAAAAATAAAAGAAATTGAAAAATATTTATACATTCATCCAAGGGTGAGGAGTTTTTTTTATTATCATTGATATTATCATTCAATTAACGGCGAGATCGCTTTGGACTACGGCTACGGGTAGGACTACGACTCGGGGAGCTACTATAATAGCGACGGCGATGAACAGGGCTACGATTACGGTTAGGACTAGGACTAGGACTATCGCGACGACGGCGTACTGGTGGACTGGGGCTATCACGACTGCGACGTAATGGTGGACTGCGACTAACACGACTACGACGTAATGGTGGACTAGGGCTACCATGTCTACGACGCATTGGTGGGCTACGACTATCACGGCTGCGACGTACTGGGCTTTGACGATGGCGACGATTACTTCCACGAGAACTATAAGATGAACGACTGCTTTCACTGTCTGACCTATTACCATAGCTTCCGCTTCTACTATCACTATCGCTCTCACTTCCGCTGCTACTGTCACTACCACTACTGCTATCACTATCACTATCTGAATCTGAATCTGAAGAATCATCACTGTCACTTTCACCGCGTTTCATAATTTGTTGAGGAGCAGTTCTTAACCATTCACGCAAATCTTCTGTGAGTGCACCCAAGCCAATACTTGTCCAATAATTGATTGCGAAACGTGTATTTTTCGGGTTGTCCTTTGGGAACATACCTGACAAACTTTCCAACAGAAAAGGATCCAATAAACGTTCCTTGAGTGTTTTAAGACCCAAAAATTCGTTGATTTCTTGGAACAAGATCTTTACAAAAATACGAGAAGCTGATGTGGTCTCCTCTTCGGTCAAACGAACCATTTGGAAACAGGTCCAAGGCAATGAGTCTGTGTTGAATAAATGAGCAAACAATTTACCAATATTACGCAAGCGGTTGGTCTCGTAACGATGGATGGTATCATATACTTCTTGAAAGCAATTAACGAAATTCTCTACCCAAACACGATTCAATTTACAGAATCGTTCAGCCATCAAACCGTAATATTTGAGGTAAGTACGTTCTTGAGAACAACACTCAATAATCATGTTACATAATTCAACCTAAAATATCAATATAAATATATATATATATATAAGTCATGCATTAAAGACTTAAAATAAATATAGATAATACATAGCACTATTATTTACCTCATGCCCTTCCGGAATATCTAATTTCATTAATTTATGACATGCTTCTTCAAAGTTTACACTTGACATGACAGTTAAATAGATTTTACGGCGAAGCTCAATAATGTCTGCGTTTGTCTGATCCATAATCTCCATTTGCTTTTCATCTTCCTCGTCCTCATCTTCTGAGCTACTGTCATCATCGCTCGATCCTTCGTCACTTCCACTTTCACTATCGTCGTCACCCAAAATTTCTGCCTTAATAGCTGCATACTTTTCTTCATTTTCAGTATAATCAGGATCAAATTTAAAAATGTTCAACATTTCCTCTGCCTCCAAATCATCATCATCCAAACTGATATTATGTGTAATTTGATCATCTTCCTCTACAAGGTCCAATTCTTGAAGGACAGGAGGATTGTCCTTGTATTTATCCTTTCTAACCTGGAACAGAACTTCGATCATGTATTGAATACGCTTGTCAATCTCACCTTCATGAAGGACTGCT
Source organism: Backusella parvicylindrica (assembly GCA_024140155.1). Taxonomy (NCBI): domain Eukaryota; kingdom Fungi; phylum Mucoromycota; class Mucoromycetes; order Mucorales; family Backusellaceae; genus Backusella; species Backusella parvicylindrica. Next base: position 2,131 of record VCJB01002603.1, on the reverse strand, counting down.
CTGAAGCGTTCATAAATTGCATTGTTGGCCTTAGGTGATACGTTAGCCAAGTGGGCACCGACCTCACGCATAAAGCCGACTGCAATTTCCACTGAATCATCGGTAGGTTTTTCCAGTAATAACGCGAGAATTTGAAGTGCGAGAATTTCATGGGCGACTAGTTGATTAGTTAAGTGGGCAATAAACATGGTTGTTGCTAAACAAGGAGTCTATTTTAACAAGATAAAAAAATTGTTAGCTTTACTAATTACTTGATAAAAATACTGAATAATCAATTAAATTATTCTTTCTCTCTTATCCAGTGACTATGTAGATCTTACCTTGTCATTACGTTTATAAGCTCTTCTGAATTGCAAGACCAATCGAGAGAGTAGCAAAGCGCCAACTGAGGGTAATTTTGTATTAGCTACTGCAGTGACAGCAGCATAAACAGGTGTAAATGGCAAACTTGCAGTTTGTGCCTTCATCATACTACGACAATAAAGACCTCTACCACGCACTAGATTCTCTCCAAATAACTCGGGAATAATCATTTTAATATTTGAAGTATTTACTTTGTTGATAAGACCATTGATAGACTTTTTGAGGGCTTCCCAAGTGATACGTTGGTAAGCTTCACTCGAGGTGTCGGTTACACTTTGCTGCATCTGACGCAACCGATGAGGTGGAATATAGGCTCCTCCTGCACGTGTCGTCAGCTTCATCGTCTCCATCTCCTTTACGGGATCAAAGCGTTTGGTTTCAACGTCGTTACTCATTCTTTCTTTCTTTTTTGCTTATTTAGATATGAACAGCGACAACAACAACAAAAAAAAACAAGAAGGAGAATATGTTTTTTTTTTATCGTTGCTGGTTCATTGCGGCGCAGTCACAAAATCTGTCATTAAAACACAATTTCATTTTCAGTTCTTGCCAATGCAAATGGATCTAGTAGACAACCTTTTTCTTCTTTTCAACTCAATGAGTATCGCTAAACTCGCTTTTAATTAATTTGAGATAAATATTATAAAATACGTATCGATTAGCTATACTGGAATAATTGAAGTTATATTTGTTATAAATGTAAACAGCAATGTCAGCTTCAATTTTCTATGATCTCTATTTGAAGACCTAAATCTTATTCAAGTGAACTTGTAAGTAAAACTCTAGTGCTTATTGATCTAACAAATGGTTTCTATTTTATATGAAAAAAAAAATTACCATTGATATAAAACCATGCTATAATCGAACAGTTTAATCACCATAAGCACTATTAATAGATATATTTTTACTGAAGCTTTTCTTAGCAAGGGAAGAAAAGCATGTATGTGATCATGTGGCAAAACTGAATTTCATATTCGAATAATCTTTTCAAACAAATTAAAGCTATATAAATGAAAAAAAACAGCAATAGGTGCAATTAACCTCAGAGAACTTCTCTACCAGGACGCTTCTTCACCCCACCACTTTAATCGCTATTTTTTTTTTGTTGGTTGTTCTATAAATAGCCTGGAAACTAGCAAAGGAATGAACGCTCATTTAAGAAAGCGACTAAAGATAATTGAATACTGAAATATTTTTCTTATTTATAAAAACGACAATTACTCAGGGAAATAATTGACGATATTGACGCTAATATAAATTCTCAGATATATATTACTGAGAGGATATTTCACTGTTACATATGAACTTTTCTTGGTTAACTTTATATTTTTTCTCGAAAATATATATACTAAGGAATTTAAGCTTTTTGAATTTTTATTTATTTATTTGACATTTAATACCACTAAATTTATTCCAAGTGATTGGCACTAGGGCTATATTAGCAGTCTTGACCTCCAGCCTGGCCTCCAGTATGACCTCCAGTATGACTTCCAGAATGGCCTCCAGAATGACCTTCGCTATGGCTAGCACCATGACCACTTTCATGACCACTTTCATTACCACCTTCATGACCACCTTCATGGCCACCATGGCTACCGTGGCTACCGTGGCTACCAGATCCTCCTTCAACACCAGCACCAGCACCAGTATTAGCGCCAGATTCACCTTCTGATCCAGAACCAGAACCAGAACCAGAACCAGCTTCAGCACCAGCACCAGCACCAGCACCAGCACCAGCACCAGCACCAGCACCAGCACCAGCACCAGC